>LPNX010935173.1:732185-801768 GCA_001517045.1 Pseudotsuga menziesii | reverse complement strand
TTCCTCAAACCAATATGACCACATATAAAGCAATGATAATCAAATAAACATGAAATAATGATCTGACTAACATCATCATATGATCATAAACATAGATTCAATCACACATTGAACAATTATTTTGGAAGAAGAAGGACATCACATCTTTAATAATCATGAAATGAAGTACAAATATACCTTCTCTTCAATTTGGGCACCTCACGAAACCTTGATCTGGTTCTGCTGCTTCTCCTCTCCAAGGAACTCAGCCTCCAAGCTTTGCAACACAAGAAGAAAGCTTCTAGGGCAAAGGTGTGGGAAAAGAGAGGTCCAATTCCTCCAACATAACAATGAAAAGATTCAAGTGTCCTCTCATGGACCCCCCTACCTCTATTTATATTCTTTATGAAAAGTTAGGGTCGAAGACAAAGTAGTTACAACTAAAGGATTCAGTTGCATAACTACCCAAACTACCCGAATTTCAAAATACGTATTTTTTTACATTTTTTGGAGGAATACTTGGGTTGCAGAGACATCAATTGCATATGCAGGAGGTATACGTGAGTTGCAGTGTAAATAGTCACATATTTAGAGCGTATGCAAGTATTATATATGACAAGTCGTGTACAATACGCGGTTTTCCTTAAGGAAACTCGTGTATACATCAAAAAATATCATTTTAAGGGTACTTCTGGGAATTTTCAGACTTTCGTGTCTTCTGAAAAGTTTTAGCTGGCTCCGGTAAATTTCCAATGGTGTAGAGATGACGTCAAATAGAGTTATATAACTCAAGATATGTCCTCCAAGTTAGGTGTTTTTTCAATGACTTTCATGAAGTGTCATCATAGAAGTGTCGACATGCGACGGAATCATGGGAAAGTGGTCATAGGCAGAGATGTGTCATTTTGAGCTATAAAAGAGATACACATAATACCATTCCTTTTGAAGAATTTGATGATTGGTTGAATGGATATGGGCACAATAATTCAAATGGGAACTCATTGAGGGACAATCAACAATCCACAAGTTTGGAGGAGCATGAAATGAGAAAAAATCAGCCTACTTGTGAAAAGGGCCTAGATACACCATTCAAGGAAGAAATAGAGAATCATGAAGTGTAGCATCAATTACCTTAAGGTGATTGTAGAGAAGAGAATAAAGAGGAAAGTGAATATAAGCACACAATCCTTACTGGTGGGGGTTGTGCAAATCAAAGAGAATCTATTAATGGATCATTGACCTATGAAAGAGTACCTACTGATGGGTGCTCACAACTCTATGTTGGTGACATAGAGATCAGATTTGAAAATATTGCTGCAAGCCAAATTTCTCATAATAATGAAGATGAATACCTTGTGGCAGATAATGAAGAACCAATATCACCTTCCCCATCACCACTTGAGCTTCAAGAAGTTGATCAAATCAAGAAGAAAGAAGAAGAGGAGGTTCACTCCTATGAACCATCCTTCATTGAAGGGTATTTTAAGATCACTGAAATGGATATCCATGAGGCCCTTAGCATACTCCATGACACTCAAGCATTGGTATCAAATTCTTGTTGGAAATTTTCTTCATTGGAGGAGTCGTCCTTCCTTTAAGACATGAAGAAGATTCAAAGAACAATGTGCAACATCAAAGGTAATTTCATGTCTTTTATTTTTTATAGAAAAAATTTCATTGAGATTAGTGAATGGTTATATGAATCCTACTTGAAGAATAATGTGTTAGAATAATCAACCCATAGTTACCTACCTTAGACATTAATTTAACAATTTTTGTCTTATTACCTAGTTTCCTAGATTCCACTCTATGCTAGTTGCCTTCTACATGTCCTAGAAGTAAACACATGCTAAAACTGAGTCATGGAGCGCTTGGGAAACATCTTAGAAACCCATTTTAGCATGTCTGATTTATTCCAGATTCTCCAAAGCGCATATATGCTTTTTATGTAAAGCTGCCATGTTTTATATCTGATTTAAGGCAAAGGAAAAGCTAGACTAGTTGTAACTGCCTTGTATTTTCCCATATCATCCTCCATCCTTTTCTCCAAATAAAAGCACGTATGATTTTTTCTTTCCATCCCTATTTATCTTTCCCACTTGACTTAGCCAATTCGTGACCATCTACCTAGATTTGGAAATTGCTTTATGCACCTATGGGGGATTTCACTAGTTTTGGTAAGCCTGCTTTTTTACTATTTCGAATGGAATATTTATGCATTTGAATATCTCATGTAATTATATATTACAGCAGCCTATTACTTCATAATGTTGGCTATTGTACACTTACTCAATACAGATTAGTGTTATGCTCCAATTTCAGTCTCCTTTGGTGTGAATTTTGCATGTTTGATTAGCAATTTTGTGAATGTAACTGTTCTATCTCTTGGGTTCAATTTCCATATGGTATCAGATCCTTTGTAGATTGATTTATTTCCTTCCATATTTCTATTGTAGTTTTGACATCTTGACTGGGAGGATATTCCACTGACTGAAGGCCACAATTTCTGAGCTCTGGACCAATCTCAAAAGATCATCTTGACTCCATTCAATTTCTTTTAGTGGAAAGTTGAGATGGAGATATTGTTGAGAGCGAAAGGTATCTACAGGGTGACTATGGAAACTAATTCAGAGCCCAATGTAGCTGCAAAGAAAATCAAATGGCACAACAGGAGGGATGAGGCCTATGGTCTTTTGTGTCTGAGCATTTCAAGAGACCTCCTCTTCCACATTGATGGATTGACATCACCTAATGAAGTGTGGGAAAATATTGTAGAGATTTTTGGAAAGATATATGAGATGAGAGGACATCAAGTTGAGAATGAGATGATCTCCTTGAGTCCCAGTAGCTTCAAATCATTGCAACTCTACTTTTCCAAGTTTAAGGCCCTTGTTTTGCAGTTGAAACAGTGTGGGATAGAAAATAAGGAAGAGCAACTAGTTTTGGCCATACTCTATGAGCTTGGCCTTAACTATTCAATTTTTTTTTGACCTTCCATGCCACCAAGTTGACAGCTTGAGCCTGGAATATTCCAAAGCTTGCAGAGTTCATGGAATCCCTCACGCAAGAACAAGATAAGTTGGTGATGATGGGCACCATCAAACCTTCCAAAGACCAAGATTTGGTTGCTGGAGATTCAAGGGTGGATTCAAAAAGCAAGAAAAAAGATAAAAATCCACCTGAGCAAAAGAGAGATAAGTCTAAGTCTCAAGAGGAGCCCCAAGGTTCCAAGAAGAACTCCCAGAAGAAGAAGAACAAAGGATAAATGAGCAAGTGTGCATACTACAGTAAGGGCTATCATCCTGAGAGATCTTGTATGAAGAAGCAAATTGACATATTGACCCAACTCCTAGAGAAGAATAATATCTCCCTTCCTGATTGCTCAAAGAAGAGGGAAGGAGGATCAAATTCAGAGGAGAGAGAGAGAGTACATGCCTTGGTTGCTAGCACATCAAGCTCACCTAGCTTCATCATAGACGCTGGAGCTTCTAGACATATGGTTTCGACAAAATAGGAATTCTCCTCTCTTGACATGTCAAAAGGTCCACCAATAGTTTTGGGATATGACTTTCTCACTGACAATTTGGGGAAGGGAAGGATTGATCTTGACCATGTAAGTTCAATAATGTCTTGTATGTTCCAAGTCTTTCCTCTAATACCTTGTCAGTGTATCAGATGACTCACATTGGGTCTCCAAAGAAGGTCATATTCTCCCCTGATGATGTTGAAATCACTGAGATTTCAAATGGTAAAGTCATAGCAAAAGGTGTTGTTGATCACACTTCGAAGGTATACATGTTTTCCCACTTTCTACCATACTCAAACCCCTATGCTCTTCTGATTCATTCTAATGAGGCAAGCAAGCTTTGGCATGAAATTTTTGGCCATATTAACTACAAGTATCTTTCTAATTTTAGTGAAAAAGATATGGTCATATGGTTACCAAAGATCAAGTTTTCTAAGGGAGTCTGTCAAGGTTGTATCCTAGGAAAACACCTAGAGCACAAGTATGAGAGAACTAGTCATGAGAGAACCTATGCAACTCTTGAGTTGACCCATAGTGACATTGTTAATCCATTTCCTCATATGTCCATGATTCAAGCCAAATATGCACTCACTTTTATAGATGAATTTTCCAGGTATTGTTGGGTTCACTTCCTAAAGTATAAATCTGAAGTTTTCGACCTCTTCAAAGTCTTTAAATGCTTGGTTGAAAACCAGTCTGGGAGGAAACTCAAGATCCTCAGATTTGACAATGGTGGTGAGTATGTCAAGTCTGAGTTCATTCAGTATTGTAAATATGCAGGTATTCAGATGCAGCATTCGATCCCTTACACACCACAACAAAATGGTGGTGCTGAGAGAAAGAACAGGTCACTGAAGGAGATGGCAACCTGCATGATGGAGGCTAAGACTTTGCCACCAAAGTTTTGGGCTGAGGCTATAAATTTTGCATCCTACATCTAGAATAGGGTGCCTCATAAGCAGCTTGATGGTATGACTCCTTTCAAAGCATGGAGTGGGCACAAGCCAGATGTGATCCATTTCAGGATTTTTGGCTCAAAGGCTTGCCTATTTGTTGGGTATTCTAAAGATTCAAAAGGGTACAAGCTGATCAACTTGATCACTAACAAATATTTCATTAAAAGAAGTGTTCAGTTCCAAGAAGAGCCTTTAGTAGTAGTTAAAGTTGGAGAGTCTTATTCACCACCATATCCATTGATTGTAAGTGAAGAGACAAATGAGTTTGTTGATTCTTATATGTCTGAAAATGATGATTTGATTGCAGATCCTAACAATCCTACAAGACCAAAATGGGCAACAAAGATCATTCATGTAGCTGGGGAACTAGCTGAAAATCCTAATGACACTGGGAGGACTAGATCTCAATTTGAGAGTGCCCTTTGTGTGAAAGATCCTCTATTTGCTGATAAGTGCTATCTGATAGTTGAATCAGATCCACAGACATATGAATATGCAGCGCATGATCCGAGATGGAAAACATCCATGAAATAAGAATTCAGCTCGCTCCAAAAGAACAACACTTGGGCACTGGTTGATCTTCCCCCAGGGAGGAAGCTAGTTCAATGTAAGTGGGTTTTCAAGACTAATTTTGCTGCTGATGGTTCACCTTTTAAATATAAGGCAATATTGGTAGCTAAGGGCTACTCACAAGTACATGGTATTGACTACAATGAAACCTTTTCACCAGTGGCAAAGATGGACTCCATAAGGCTAGCTTTAGCCATTGCATCTTCGAAGCAGTGGGAGGTACATCACATGGATGTCAAGTGTGCTTTCCTAAATGGAGATATCACTGAGGAGATTTACATTCAGAAACCTTAAGGTTTTGTTTCTAATCCATATTTAGTGTGCAGGTTAAATAAATCATTGTATGGGCTCAAGCAAGCCCCCAGGGCTTGGTATACCAAGATTGATTACTTTTTTCTTTCACCGAGTTTTGTTCGATGCAAGTCTGATACTAATGTCTATTTGAAGCTAATTCATGGTTATTTGATGATTATTTTCTTTTATGTGGATGACCTTCTGATTACAGGAATTTTAAGGAAAGAGATTGCCTCCTTGAAGGATGCAATGAACCATGCATTTTCTATGACAGATTTGGGATTGTTGAGCCAATTCTTGGGTCTCGAAATTGCTCAATCCCAACATGGAATCAAAGTACATCAGTACAAGCATGCCTTAGATTTGCTGAACAATTTCAACATGAAATATTGCAAGCCAATCAAGACTCCCTTCCTTTCAGGAGTTAAGCTTGAAGAAGCAGGTTCTTCTTCTATGGTAAATAATACACTGTATAGGTAGTTTATTGGGTGTTTGCTTTATCTTACACACACATGACCTGATCTATATTATGCAGTTAGTGTGGCTTCAAGATACATGGATCAGCCTCATGAGATCCACTGGAGAGCATCCAAAAGGATCCTAAACTTTGTTCAAAGGAATAAGAACTCATGGGATCTTCTACAAAGCAAAATCTGATCTTGATTTTATTGGGTTTACTGGCAGTGATTGGGCAGGTGACAACACAAATCAAAAGTCTACATCAGGATATGTGTTCATGCTTGCAGAAGGACCAATCAGCTGGTCAAGAAAGAAGTAGAGTGCCATAGCACTCTCATCTAGAAAAGTAGAGTATAGAAGAGTTGTAAATGCAGCAACTCAATGTTTGTGGTTGCAGGGAATACTTGGAGAATGTGGTTTCAAATCAGAGTTTTCAACTATTATCTACTGTGATAATCAGAGCACCATTCAAATATGCAATGATCCAGTTCAGAGACAGTGAAACAAGCACATTGAGATCCATCTGCACTACATCAGACAACTTGTGCATGATGGTACCATTCATCTACTCTTATGTGCATCTTCAGAACAAGTAGCAGACATCTTCACCAAAGATTTTTGTGAGAAGACATTCAGCAATCTCAAATCATTGTTGGGGATTGCTGATCATGCTGTGAAGCGTTATTGATGAAAATATTTCCAAATTTTGTTTTCCTATCCATGTTTAAGGGAGGATTTTCCCATTGGGTTTTTGCCTCTTTCCTTGGTTGTATGGACAAGCAGTATGTAAAGGGTGACTAAGCCTTATTGCTAGGCCCTATAGTTTTCTGATATTTACTCATAAATTCAGGCTTAAGGGTGGGTGTTAGAATAATCAACCCATAGTTACCTACCTTAGACATTAATTTAACCATGTTTGTCTTATTACCTAGTTTCCTAGATTCCACTCTATGCTAGTTGCCTTCTACATGTCCTAGAAGTCGACACATGCTAAAACTAAGTCATGGAGCACTTGGGAAACATACTGGAAACCCATTTTATCATGTTTTCTTTATTCCGGATTCTCCAAAGTGAATATCTGTTTTTTCTGTAAATTTGCCTTGTTTTATTTTTTATTTAAGGCGAAGGAAAAGATAGACTAGTTGTAACTGCCTTGATTTTTTCCCACATCATCCTCCATCCTTTTATCCAAATAAAAGCATGTATGAGTTGTCTTTCCATCCCTCTTTAGCTTTCCCACTTGACTTAGCCAATTCGTGAGCATCTACCTAGATTTGGAAACTGCTTTATGCACCTATGGGGGATTTGACTAGTTTTGGTAAGCCTGCTTTTTTACTATTTCGAATGGAATCTTTATGCATTTGAATATCTCATGTAATTATATATTACA
The DNA here is from genome assembly GCA_001517045.1 of Pseudotsuga menziesii. NCBI lineage: Eukaryota > Viridiplantae > Streptophyta > Pinopsida > Pinales > Pinaceae > Pseudotsuga > Pseudotsuga menziesii. Next base: position 794,594 of record LPNX010935173.1, on the reverse strand, counting down.
GCATCCTATTACTTCATAATGTTTTCTATTGTACACTTACTCAATACAAATTAGTGTTATGCTTCAGTTTCAGTCTTATTTGGTGTGAATTTTGCATGTTTGATTAGCAATTTGGTGAGTATAATTGTTCTATCTCTTGGGTTCAATTTCCACATAATGAAGATATTCATAATATCAAAATTTAAAATAATCCAACTTCTTGAGAGGTTGTAAGATACTTGTTCTTCCCCCTATGTTTTATATTGTCATATGGTAGATTGCTTGGAGGATTCTCATGACATGATGGATCATGAGAAACAGGAAAAATTGCAGGTTCTTGATGTGTTTTAAGATGATATTTATGAGATACAAACACTATTTGTGGTGGAATAGAAACTTGAGTTTCCTCTTGAATATGGGTGCACACTTTTTGAAGAAGTGCATGATTCCACTACCTTGGAACCAACCTATGGGGAAAGTTTTACATTTTTTAGGAAGGTGCATGTTCATACCCTTATGGATCCTTCACATGATGAACACTTTTCAATTTATAATCCTTTGGGTGAGTTGGTTCTTTCTCCTACATCCTACACTTGCAAATTTTGTAGCATTCATCCTAATGAAGTATGGGTGAAAGGTTTCTTTTTTATGGTGCCACATGAAGAGTATGGAATTTCTATCTCTCCTTTTGATTATGAAATTATTAGAGAACCATGTTCTTTACATTTGCAGCAGCATCCCTTGTTACATTATGATGATACACATCTATGGATGCACATATCGTATTCACTTCAGTCACTTGGAGACTCGTGGTTTTCCTTGCTCCTTGCCTAGTCCATTTGATGTTGGAGGAACTTCATCCCACACTTGGGTGAAGAGATATATGATTGAAGAACATTATTGTTGGCAGCAACATCCTGATGCAGGAGCATAGGCTCATGGAGATGAAGTTATCCATGACTTCTCCAAAGTTATTTTAACCCTAGTGTGACCTAGAGTCTCGCACATGTATAAATTTGTTTTATTTATGTTAAAGCTGAATAAATTATGATAAGTTTGAGTTAGTTGGTCAGTAGAGTGATTGTAGTAGTTAGTTAATGAGTCATTGATGAGTCATAAGGGTTAGTTAAGTTAGATAAGGGTTATGTTCCTTCTATGTAGGATCTGGGAAACAAAACAAGAGTTGTATTTATTACAAGTTACGTTATTAGGTTAATCAACTTGAGATAGCTCATAGAGCTTAGGGTAGCCGGAAGAAGCTAGGTGGTTAGATCAAATAGAAGAAGCTCAGATTCAAAATACTAGAGCAGGTACAGAGATAGAATTATCTGGTTGTATTGGTCTATTTGAAGGAATTAAAGCTCGAGGAGATCAATTGGTAAATGGAAACGATATTTTCTATGTATGAATGTGACTTATTTATGATTATTTAGATTTTGCACAGAGTATATGTAGTAATGGACCATAAGGTAATCGATTGATTAAGTTCTATGATCAAATTGGAAACAATTCTTGTTTAAAATATATTGGATGATTAAATAAATCGAAATTCAAGTCGATAGACAAAAATCTAGGGGAATATTGCAAGAATTGCAGGTGTATTTGTATATTTTCTTATGCGTAGAGAATCAAGGGTTTTACATAGTACTTTAATGGTCATTATCCGTTGGAAAGTATTACACAGTCAAATTGATGGTGGTTGTGCGATGTAGAGGTAGATCAACGGCTTAGAAAGGTTTCTTAATCAGTTGATATGCAAATGGCGGAGATCGAATGCTATTTTGATCAAAAGTGGTGGACAGATATCGTAGTTGGAAATGGAATCAAGTTAATGAAAGCTTCCCATTGCAATAAGATGGTCGGCACATAGGGTGTGCATATAGTGTATGAGAGCAATAAATATAAGCACTCATATTTTTTTATTAGCCTTGCGATCAGGAACAAGTTATAAGACATGGTCTTATGCCTTGAAATAAAACAGTGACGAATGCTAAGAACAAAGGAGGTAAGCACTTTTCTTATTGCGATAATGCTTAAGAGCCAAAACAAAACTTATGGAAAATGCTATGGGATTTAGCATATGGGTGCTAAGTACATGGGAAAGCTTAAGTAAGCTATGGAAAAAAGTTTGATAGACTCATAGAGGTCCTTGGATATGGAAGACTCTTGCATGGGCTTCCTATCAAGTGGTATCGGAGTAGGATACTAATTTGCACGTTGAAGGAAGAATACTCTTTGAAGAGAGTAGGCCAGAATGTTGATTTCTGAACAAGGGGAATGAGAGAGAATTTGTGGTAAGGGAACCCTTATAGCATAATGTTGTAGACAATGAATGCAAGGGTTAATCCTAAAGAGAGCATAGTGAGTGCTCAAGGGTTTTGTGTGAGAACCAAGAGAATTCCAATAGATCAAGTAGGAGGAATATTGATGAGGTGATGAGAGGGAAGTCTTGATTACAGTTCATTATGACTATGGGTAAACTCATAGAGGAGGTAATGAAGGTGATTGTTGATAGTCATCTAAAGGGTCCAAGAGGAAGCCACAATAGAACAAGGGAAGAAGCCAGTGCAATTGGTGTCAAGAGGATGAGTCAAAGAAAATTTGACATAGAGGTTAATTAGCTAAAGAAGAGGCTTAGTAAACTGACAGAATTGTTGCATGAAGAAGACATAGGATATCAGTACTATGGATGGAAGTTTAAGAGGAAAATGCAATGGCCTATAATGAGGTTATGTGCCACGAATCTCAAACACAAGCTTATTGTTTGGGTGAAGGAAGAGGAAAGTCTCAGAGCAGCAGAGCATGAGGAGGAAGTTCACATTATATGTGAATCTGAGCAAGGTGTGTACCTTGATGAAGAGGGATAGGATGTTGATACATATTTTGCCAATAAACTCATGAACAGGGCAAGGAGTTCATATCAATGTAAGGAGGAAAATGAGGATGTTGATGAGAATTCCATTAAGGATTTCAAATACTGTTGTGTTGAAATTTGTCAACATTGAATGTTGGAGGAGAAGGCATCAGCTGAGACTGAAGAGCCTTATGTTTTTTATACTAATGATATGTGTTTAACTGCAGGTTGCACAAATGGAGGAAAGGGACAGTTGCTGAATATTGTCCAAAAGGTAGAAGCGGATGAAGATGAAGGTGAAATCATGGACATGCGGAATGTCTATGTTCTAAATATCTATTTGTTGACCTTGTTATAGGTATCGTGGAAATGGATAGATGGGATAGTGAATAAAGAAGCATATTTGTTTGGTGGAAATCAAATTTCCTTTCATTGGCTAAAGGAAAATACAGAGGAAGAAGTTGTCTTGAAGAATAGCATTACAATTCAGAATAGAGCTGAAGATGTTGAGAGGTGTGGTAATGAATCTGTTGTGCAAAAAAGAAAGAAGCAATTGGAGGTTTTCTATACTTTTGAGCAGGTGAATATTGCAGTGGAGAAGGACATCCAGACTGGAGTGTTTGATCAAAGAGACACACTGGATGAGGATATATATGAGTTATGGCATATTATGCAAAGATGTGAGAGGAACTATAACAATGAGGAACAGACAGTCACTTGGATGACTGTAAAATACTATGAAGTACACTACAGAACTAGTGAGTAGCAACAATTACAAAATAAGATATGGGATCTAGGCAACTGGAGGAATAAAATTATATGACCAAAAGGTCATAGTTTCATTTGGAATCACAATGATGGTGATGTGATAAAAGGAAGAAAAGGAGAGAAGGCTACAGAATTATTAAATGGAAGACATATTCTTGCCAATGTATTTATGTTGGATTATGTGACAAGGAAACGGATTTATCTATATGCAGATGAAGGAGAATCTGTTGAAAATTGTTAGCAGGTCAGAGGAAAAAAGAACTTGAATGTTTAATGAATTTTGAACATAAGTTGGAGGAACTAAAGGACCTGTTGCAGACACAGTGCTGGAAAGTATGGTTGAAGGGATTATTCGAGATGAGAACACTGCCCGGATTTACACTTGGGTATATGCCGCAAATCTACAGAAAAACAGCAGGTTGAGAGCTCATGGACAGGAGCCCATGAAGAGTTTCAAGTTGGGGAGTCTGATGCAGGAGCATAGGCTCATGAAGATGAATTTATCCATGACTTCACCAAAGTTAGTTGAACCCTAAGGAGACCTAGAGTCTCACACATGTATAAATTTGTTTTATTTATGTTAAAGCTGAATAAATTATGATAAGTTTGAGTTAGTTGGTCAGTAGAGTGATTGTAGCAGTTAGTTAACGAGTCACTGATGAGTCATGGGGGTTAGTTGAGTTAGATAACGGTTTTGTTCCTTTTATGTAGGATCTAGAAAACATAACAAGAGTTGTATCTTTTACAAGTTATGTTAGTAGGTTAATTAGCTTGAGATAACTCATAGAGCGTAGCAAAGCTCGAAGAAGCTGGGTGGTTAAATCAAAGGGAAGAAGCTCAGATTTAAAATCCTAGAGCAGGTATAGAGATAGGATTCTCTAGTTGTATTGGTATATTTGAAGGAATTCAAGCTCAAGGAGATCCATTGGTAAATGGAAACCAGATTTTTTGCGTATGAATGTAACTTATTTATAGTTATTTAGATTTTTCACAGAGTATATGTAGTAATGGAGCATAAGGTAATCGATTGATTAATTTATTTGATCAAATTCGAAACAATTGTTGTTTAAAATATATTGGATGATTATATAAATCGAAAGTCAATTCGATAGACAGAAATCTAGGGGCATATTGCAAGAATTGTAGGTGTATTTGTAGATTTTCTTATGAACATAGAATCAATGGAGGGTTTTGCACGGTACTTTAATAGTCACTATGCATGGAAATTCTTACATGGTCAAATCGATGGTGGTTGTGTGATGTAGAGGTAGATCAATGGTTTAGAATGGTTCCTGAATCGGTTGATATGAAAATGGTGGAGATTGAATGTTATTTTTATCAACATTGGTGGGCGGATATCGCAATTGGAAATGGAAGCAAGTTAAAAAAATCTTGTCATTGCTATAAGATGGTGGTCACATAGGATGTGCATATGGTGTATGAGAGCGATAAAGATAAGCGCTCATATTTGTTTCATTATCCTTGAGATCATGCTCAGCTTATAAGACATGGTCTTATGCCTTGAAACAGAACAATGACAAATGCTAAGAACAAAGGAGGTAAGTGCTTTTGGTATTGCAATAATGCTTAAGAGCCAAAACAAAAATTATGGAAAACGCTATGGTATTTAGCGTATGGGTTCTAAGTACATGGGAAAGCTTAAGTAAGCTAAAAATGGGAAAACGTTTGATAGACTCAAAGAGGTCCTCGGATATGGCAAACTCTTGCATGGGTTTTCTATCACATCCTCTATTATTTCATGATGATATACATATTCATGGGTGTATTGATGAGACTACTTTGAGCCACTTGAATTCTTCATGTTTTCTTTGCTCCTTATTTGGTTCAAATTTTGATGGAGGTTATTCATTCACTTCTTGGATGAAAGAACACATGGCTGATTATCTTGATGCACATTATAATTTTTTGGAGTAGCATTATGGGACATGGGATCCTCACCTATGTCAACAGGGCAAATATGATACAATAATTGATGCTTTTGCGTATGGGACACATGATGATCTGCTTACTTGGATGTAAAATCACTTTCATGATTCTTTGATTATGTACCTTATTGATGTACATTTGTATGATGTTGTTATGTACTTTCATTATGTCTATTTTGTACTCATGATGTTTGTAAGGGTGCAATACAATAAATTGGATCCCGGCATTGCTTGGTTTCATCTCACTTGGAGTAGCAGTTTGATTGTTGGCTTGAGAAAGCAAACCAACCTTCAGTTGCTTGAATTCATCTTTGCAGAGTAGTGTTCCAGTTTTCTATGTGGGAGACCTTTTGATAGATGGATTCAATTTTCACATGCTTGGTGTTCATGGCATTTCATCATAGGAATTTCACACCATGCATTTATCAGGATCATATGGGACCCTGGGATCATTTTTGGTCTCACTGGTTTCAATTTTGGGGGCGGGAAGCAACATTGGAGATTTAGTCCCCACTTGAGAGGATGATTGTAATCAGAGTAGTGCAGCAGCAAGCATGGTGGTTCCTCTCTAATATTTTCTTGAAATCTTAAGAAACACAAAGTTTGGTAACTCAGTACCAACTTCAAAGAATTATACAGTAGCAAAAAGGGGTGAAACTTCAGAAAATGTTCCCAAAATATGGAGGTAAATATTATTTGCACAAAATTGGTTTTTATGGATTTGATTAATCCTTTTGGTTTTAGTGTTGATTTTACAGGATATATCAATATGCACAATACACATCTCTTTAATTTTGGGAACACAAAATTGTAGTACATGAGTGCCACTACTAAAATTGCAGCTAAAGAAAATTAATGAGTAGAACCATAACAGAGCACTTGGTGCAAAGGAAGGAGTACTAATGAGGATGCCACTTGGGAATATGAAAAATATTGCAGCATACAAACTTGGAATTTCTTTAGGACAAGAAATATCAAGTGGGGAGGATTTGTCATGTCCCCAATTAAATAATTTCCAAATAAGACTATTTGTAAATAATGTTTCACCAACCTACTAGTTCCCTAGGCTGAGATGGAAACATAACTTTTGTAATAAGGGGATATGGGACCCAAAAGGACGTTAGTTTACATATTCACATTTAATTGGGTCACATAAATGATAAATTATAAGAAAATAAGGTGGAATGAGTTCAAGAATACACTTGGAAGCTTGTGGATCCTTTGGGTGACTAGATTCCTCGCACACTTGGCATGATATTAATCCAAATTCGAACAAATGGGTAATGTAACATTATTGGATGGTTATGTTGTGTAAAATATAAGATAATGAGCCAAGGAAGTCTAATTAGTAAATGAGGGTAACTCCCATGGAAGAGGACGATACTAGAAGACAATGTGTGCCACTTGGAAGGAGATTCTATGCGCTCTATGACAACAAATGATGGAAGATTCTATGACAAGTATGACAAATTCAGACCTGATTTATGAAATATGACAAATATTACATGTCAGGGATAAAAATAGCCACCAAGAGGTTGAATTTTGGGTTTAGAGGGATCCATTCGAATTGGGGAAAGAATTGTAGCATGAAGAGAAAGACAAGTGTCATGAGAGTTACTAAACCACTAAGATGAGTTGGAGGAAGCTCATGGAGGGAAATTAGACCTTAGGAGGCATAATGAAGTTAATAAAAAGATTTCATGAGGAATTAGAATAGCTATTGATCATTTTTTAGTTGTCCTTTGTAATTTTGGAGCACTTTTTCTTATCCATTGCACGATGAGTGTTCACTCTCCCTGCTTGTGAACCAATTTCGAGGGAGTTGGATCCCTTTCCAAGTTGATTGATGAGGAGGCCATTCAAAAATATCATTGGAGATTAATTAAGGAGTTTTATTTTCAGTTTTAAGTTCCATACAGTCGAATTCCCATCTATCTCCCCATTCTCTCATTCCTTCTTCTTCATTCCCCCACACTCTAATTTGATGGTGCACTTGTTGGAGTGGTTCTTGCACCTTGCTGAGGATAGTTGATTCCCAAGATTTGATACATGATTCATGGATCTGTAATATCATATAAATATGATATATAATTCTAAATCTCATAAATATATGTATTAAATGCTTGCATTCCCCATGCTCTTGAATAACTAGTTTTCATGGATTTGGCTTCAATACTGAAGTAGCTTTATATCATATTTGTATGACATTTATATGATTTTTATGATGACGGGGAATAAATATATCATGTATGGATCTATAATATTATTTCCTCATGATATGTAATTTTAAATATCATAAATACATGTATGAAAATCTTGCATACTCATTCCCTTGTATCACTAGTCTTCATTGATTTTGGCTTCAACCTTGAAGTAGTTTTATACCAGATTTGTATGAGAGATATTCTATGAGTTTGAGAATGTTGTGATAGACATATATGATGTATTAATATATAATTTCATTTTCATAAACTTCGTGGGTCTAGATCCAAGAAAATCATGTGTGAAAATCTTACATTCCCATGCCATTGAATCACTAGTTTCCATGACTTTGGATTCAATCTTGGAGGAGTATTGTATCAGATTTGTGGGAGGGTTTTTCATTGAATTTTATTCCATATATTACCACCATGTTTCATATGACTCTAATAACCATATATTATACCTTCCCTATGTCAAATTCTAGCTAGTAATGTAAATTTCCCTTAGGCAATTTCTATGAAAGTTGCCCTACAAATGTTACAGACCATAATACATTTGCAGAACTTAATAAACATGATTAAGGACAGTAATAGATGTCTGATGCTCATTCCCATACTCTGTTCTGAAATTTGGGAGGTTCGTACTTGATTTGGAGAGCTAGTTTGGCTATCACCCTTGGGGGGATTTGAACACAATTTCCTAGTAATTTTGGTATTTTTGTCATTCGCCCAAAACAAGTTTGAAAAGGTATAAAGTCTGATACAAAGTATCCATAAACCACCCTGGGATGTTTAAGACTCACCATACGATCTCCTTTCAAATTCGGTACCATTTGGTGAAAGTTGGAACCCTCTAGATTCATGCCTAGTTAAGCTCGAATTTTGTCCAATTTATGCATTTAACCAAATTTCCAAAAAAAGGGATATTTCAAGGTTACTGGTCCCCGAACTTGTCCTTCCCCACCTCCATGATCGAATCCTCCATTGCGACCTCCACCGAATCTCCCTCGAAATTCTCCTTGGCGTTGGTATTGTGCTTGGTTGAACGATTGTTGTTGATTAGGTTGCGGTTGAGCGTATTGTGGCTGGGTATACTGTGGTTGTTGCTGATTATAATGCATCTGGTTGTGCAACAACTACTTCTAGGATAATTTTGGTTGTTGCGGAGCGAATTGTGGTTTCTGTGGAGCGAATTACTGGTGTGCAAATTGTGGTTGTTGTTGTGGTTATGGTCTATCTATTTGTCGATGTTCTTCTCCTTTCATAAAATACATATCCATAGTTCACTCCTGGAGCAATTCATATGCTCTTGAATCCTTTTCTTCATGGCTGACAAATTGAAAAAAGTTACAAAATAGATTTGTTGGCTTCGACACAACCTTTTGAAGGTGCATACATTCCTCTGATCGATGTCCTCTAGTTTTACAAACCCGACACCATGGCAGTCCACCCTGACTTAGTGGATTTGGAACACCATCCTATAGGTAGTCGCGGAAATCCAGGCATTGGTCCTTGTGATGCCCTTCTGTGTGAAATCCACTGCACCATACTTATTCACGGACTTCTTTTCCTTTCTTGATATCCTGTAGGTGAATCGAAAGGTTCGCCAATTGTGATTGGATCTGATTCATGCCAACTCATATTTCACCAAATGGTGAAGCTTCTAAATTCATCACAATATCCAGGGCCTCTGTCTGTGATGCAACATTTAGTTTCATTAGTGGCATGCGAATGTCTGGTACCAAGGTTGTGATAAACCATTATTCATGTTACACGTCGCTCATTTCAAAGCTGACCTTAGCCATCAGTGTTTTGAACCTCTAATAAAAATCCCATACAGATTCATCCGAATATTGCTTGATCTCCTTCAAATCAGTAATGTACTGTGACTCGGATTTGGGTTTTTTTAATTCTTCAATTAGTCTGGTCCTAATCTGTGTCAAGGTCTTTTGTTGATTCCCTGTCGGTACCTATACAAACTTCATGTACCAATCTAATGTGTGACCTCAAAAATTTGTTGACAGTTGTCCTTTCTTGATGTCTTAATCTTGGGCTTGTTTCACGGTCCATACTACTTCACAGAGAAACCAATACTGCTCGAGATCCTCAATCCCATTACCCTAGAACAAAGGTAGCTTTACGTCGTCGCTCGGCATTCTGAGTCTTCTTCTGGTAATTGCAAATCCACTACTATTAGTATTGTGGTGACACACAGGACAGTCTTGCGATGATCGCGTGTTTCTTCCTACTGAATTTGGCACAGTGCATGAAGGTGTAGGTACGTTGTTTCTTTGGGTTGGTCCTTCCTCAAACTCGGGCGTAGCCTAGTCGTTTCCTTCATCATTGTGGGCTTGCTTCGTCCCTTATGGTCTCCTCTCGTATTTTATTGTTCCAGTCGCACCAGGACTCTCCTCAGTCCTCTGCCTCTTCTCCTATCGAAACCTTACCCCACTTCGTAAGACACCACACTCTTCCTCGGTTTCCTCACAGTCTCATCATAACTTCCATCCATCCCTCTTCTATGCAATACCTGCAACCTCTGCACACAAGAGCTTTATTTGTCAAATTTCATCTTCAGTATGCCCTTTTTGCAGATGAGCATCATAATCCACAGTTGTAACGACAATACTAATCTCCCCCTTGGTCCCTGGAAAAAGTCTCTCTCCGCGTAATTGTAGGACTTAACTTTGTCGACAACAAACTCAGTGATATAGCCTTTTAAAATGTTGTCGATCCATACTTCGATAGCCTTTGAAGCTTTGTTTTTTACCCTTTTCAACCATTGGATCAGTTCAGGGGTCCACTGATTAGGTTCGTCTCCCTAAAATTTCCTCTTTTGGAATGTGAGCTACGGCAACCACTCGTACAAAATTATTGGAAATTCAGCGAAAAATATTTCATGAATATCAAAGTAGATATATCTCCCCAACCACTCTTTTGTTGATAATCCGGAGTTCTAGTTTTCTTCTACTGTGAATTCTCAAGCCTTCTGATCAAACCATTTCTGGATCTATGGCTTCGTCGGATTCCACAACATATCATCTTCCTCTTTGCACTATGTTCCCAGCAACGGATACATTTTTTAACACACACTTATGTCGATAGGGGTTCACTCTGAACTGTCGACATCTACCGATGCAATTTCCCTAAACACCATCCCAAACAACTTTTACCCTATCCAGCAACACCTGCAAAGTAGATGCTGTCTCACCCGAGATGTCTGAGGGAGAGCTGTAGGAACCACATTTCGACAGAAGGAAGAGGACTTGCGCACTACTACGAAACCATTGCAGAGTTTTCTCAGAGATCCAGGGGTTTTTTATGTCTATCATGCATCAAATATACTTATCTTCATTCGCATTAAACATAAATACCGCATTAACATGACTCGGATCGATATAACAAAGACATCAATATAAGCCAATCTGGCATACTTAGAAAAGCTTCACATCATTTAGACAAAGGAAACATCATAGATCACATCATTTACATATCAAAACAAAGACAGAGTTTCCTTCATCTACATCCTTCATCTATTAATTTCAAGAATCAAAACACATCCCTTGGTCGAAAGCCTCAGACCAAAAACCTCATTCATTCGCAGATCACATTACAGATGCAATAGATCAACCCTTATCTCACAGATAACAGACTCCAAACTTACTTCTCGACCGATCTCCCTATCTAATTATTCTCTAAAACCTTATTTATAGGCTTTCACCTTTACAATAGTGTCCACATAAGCTCACTTCTTAACAAATTAGTACCAAAACTCTAACTACTTAAAACCAAATTGACCATACTTGTCGGTAACTTTCTCTTACGCAATCCATATTGCCACTTGTCGATCTCCTCTTTGTTGCATCTTGTGCACTTGATCCTCCTGCCAATATTTAGTCAAAATACTTTGTAAATATCTCGAAGGTTAATTAAAATATATTTTATTTTGTTAATATTTGATATGCATGCTTTATAAATATTTAGACTAGTTATATTAGTTTATTTTGTTAATATTTATATTTATATTCATATTATTTTTTTCTTATTTTCAATGTTTTGTAATATTTAATATTCTTTATAATACTTGTTAGTTAATATTCTTGAAAGAGATACCTTTATCATTTAGCCAAGAGGCCACAGAAGAGCCTTTAAACTAAAACGAGACTAATCTAACTAGTTCGTGGATTCAGGAAGCACTTATCCTTGCTTAGGTTATGCAAATACAATAGTGTTGGCGTTGAAAAGTTAGAAAAAAAAGGAGCATTGGGAACTACCACGACAATCAAAGTTTTGGTAATCGAGGATATGGGCCACAATATTACTTTTTAGTCATCTTATAAATATTTAATAGGTTAATTATATTATAGTTTATTTAGTTGATATTTATACTTTGTAAATATTCAATAGGTTAATTATTAATTAAATTATTTTATTTTATTTAAATTTAGTATTAGTAATATTTAATAGATTAATTAAGTATTAGTGGTTGAAAAGAGTTCCAAAATAATATAAGACTAGAGCATACAACACAGGCTTGACCTTTGAATTGTAGTAGCAAGAAAACGCACAGCAGTCCAAGTTCTGCAAAGCCTTGAAAGAATATTAAGATATGCATCAATGATCGATCATGGTAACTATTGAGCTAGGGTTTGGTGCTCTTGGTCCTCTTTTAGGACAGCTTATCGAATGGATCCGAGTCTGGAGGAACGTCGATTCATTTTAGATGAATCATTTAGGGATTTGGTGGTTTCCACGCCTCCCCCACCTCCTTCTGCTATGGATTCCAGCGATGCGAATTCTGTCAAGCGAGCAGACGTTCCTCAAATCCAAATCATGTCTGCAGCTTCAAGGTTGAAAGTCGTTGCATTGAGTGAGAAAGGCATGATAGGTCAATTTACTGGAATTTGGCCCTCGCCAAAAACTATGGACGCATGGATAAATAATAATTGGATGCCCTTGACCTTTGGGGGCCTGCAACATTGTTTCTGTGGAAAGGGGTTTTTTACCTTTTTGAAAAAAAATTCGATAGATACCTCATCTTCAGGAGAAGACCTTATTTCATGGGTCCTTGTGGTTTATATCTAAATCATTGGAGTTTATCTTTTGATCTAGAAAAAGATGTGCCATCAATGGTTTTGTTTTGGGTTCATCTCCCCCACCTCCCCTTGCAATGTTGGAATGATGAAACTCTACAAGCAATCAGGAACTCTATTGGCAATTATATCGACAAAGCAGAACCAAAGGGTCCTTTGTTTTCCTCTGTAAGGATCTGTGTGGAATTAGATCTGGAAAAAGGTCTGCCATAAGTTGTAAACATGTACATGGATGGATGAGAGCACATGCAAAAAGAATATTACAAACAGCTACCTTATAAGTGCAAGAAGTGCCATGAATATGGTCATTTTGTCAAAAATTGCCCGAAAGCAGCTCAAGAAATTCCATAAAAAAATCAAGAGGAAGGATGGAAGCAAGTAAAAAGGGGAAGAAAAATGCCTCCACCAGTCCCATTATCAAGTGGGTTGTAGCCAAATATAAGCAAGGATAACCCTCAAGAAGGAAAAGAAGCTTCGACTAGCAACCAATTTCAAGCATTGCATACGGAAGAGGGAGAAATCCCATCCTTGGAAACCATATCAGTCGAAACAAAAGAAGAAGATATCCATGCATCTACTAGTATTCCTCCCCCGTATCCCACAAATGAAATGATTGAACAAGAACTTGAAGGGTCCACAACACCAGGGGCCTCTTGGGCAGAGATGGTAAAACACAGAAAATTCACACCGCAGGGTTTCACCCTGGAACAATCGCATTCACAAGGTTCTCAGGAATTGCATGATGTAGTTCGGCAACCGAACGCCAGAGGAAGAAAGCCACAAAGGTACCATAGAGAACAAGAAGCAGAAAGAGAGATAGAACTAGGAATATAGCAAAGCTTCTAGGAAACGAAACTTCTCTAGTATCCTAAAAACCCAGGAGGGACAAAAATGGATGGCAGATCTCGAACAGGATCTTAATCGCTCAAGAAATAATGAAAGTCGTTTGTTGGAACTACATGGGTTTGGTAAGCTAAAGCAAAGTAGAATCAATAAAAGACATAATAAAATCCGAGAGGCCAGACATACTGCTAATCCAAGAGACAAAAACGCTAGATGTGGAGGCTATGGCACTCTCACGTCTTTTCTGGAAAAATTGCCAAGGTAAAGCCATAAGCTCTAGAGGAGCATCTGGGGGAATAACCACCTTAATTTCAAGCAAATTTTAGATAAAATCAATTAGGGAAATCCATCGTTGGCTCCTAACAGAAATCCAGGGAAAGGATGATTTAATAACACTATACATCTATAATGTATATGGCCCAACGCATTATAGGGACAAGATAATCTTTTGGGAAGATCTTTCTAAGCTAAAAGAGGACATGCGAGGAAAAGAACTTATTATTGACGGGGACTTCAATACCACTAAGTCGCAGCCGGAGAAACCTGGAGGAACAAAGGTTAGGGATCCATTTGGTGAGAAGATGGAGGATTTGATTTCATATCCATTAAAGGAAATTTGGGGTCTAAAATGGGCCTTATAAGAAAACAGGCCAACAATAAATTTTGTGCGTTAGAATTCTAGAACCAATATAATTTCAATAAAATAAGTCAACCATAATGGTTGAATTGACATATTTGTCATAAAATAAAACTACCTTTTTTTGTTTGTATTTTCGACATATCTCCCTATGTTTTTACTCCAATTTCGAGCAGGAGAGATTGTTGGATGCGGAATTTAATTATGCATCCAACGAGTACCCACACTGCATACTTTTGATAGACCTCGCTACCCCAAAAACAAGAAATACCTAAAAAACCGTGATGATGACATCATCATCACATTTTTTCAGGTATTTCTTGTTTTTGGGGTAGACGGGTCTGTCAAAAGTATGCAGTGTGGGTACTCGTTGGATGAAGAATTAAATTCTTCATCCAATGAGCTCTCCCACTTGGAATTTAAGTAAAAACACAAGGAGATATGTCTAAAATACGAACAAAAAAGTAGTTTTTTTCATTCTTCCTTTAAAATTAATAACTATTATTTTATTATGTTAACTATTATTTTACTATTTTCCTTAGGAGTTTATTATTTTCCTTAGGAGGCCGATTTTAGACCTCAAATTTCCTCTAATGTGGACTTGTTTTATATTCCTTTGAAGACGATAAGTACACTTGGAGCAACAGAAGAACTAGAATAGGTCATATTGCGACAAGATTGGGCATATTCCTGGTAAGTTCTGCCTTCCTTCAAAAATATCTCCTCCCAACCTCACTTGCCTGTAATGTTTTGAGATCTCATGTATAGATCAGAACACTAACTATTTCTGCAAATTAAAATAAAATTCTAATATATAACTGGCACACATTCAGTAAATCTTTGGACTAGGCAAATAAGGGTATTTTACTGAGAAATTCATAGGAATGGAAGCAGTCAGAGGGAAGAAACCAAAGAAACTTTCAGAACATAGAATTTATATTCCTTAACACATTTATATCAGATACCATTTAGGTTTCATATTCATCTATGATGAAACTTACACCCACCCTTCTGGGTCATCCAACCGTGAAACTAGGAAGATTCCCTCAAATCCTTTCAACCAGAGGATTGGAAAAATGCACAGAGAAATTATCAGACACTTGGAAAGCATAAAAATCAGTTCAGAGTAGTTCTGGAGAGGTTTGGGAAGTTTAGGAGTGAATTGGGAAAATTGGGCAATCTTGGCTTAGTGAGACCCTGCGCAATGGAGGTTGCTCAAATCAGGTACATATTCAAATAAATCTTAGTTTCAAGGATTGGATGGAAGTAGGGGTATGTTAAAAACATCCATCATCTTACGAAATTTCATTTGGATTAACAAAACTCTCGAAATTACAAAAATGGCGAGACTAGTCAAATTTAACTAGTCATCTAGCTAGGGTGTACAAAAAACATGAAATTCGTATCAGAAATATATCATACCAGAGAATGTATTTTAAAAAATCATAATGTATATTTAATTTACACATTTCATCGTTCAAATCATGCTCATGGCCATTAATCAATTATTATTGCACTAAATTAATCAAATCCCTCATTTTAATGGAAAATTAAGCTCATACAAGGAAAACTTCATATGTGAGCTTATTAGACAGAATGATTAGAGTATTATAGAGATATTAAATATTTTTTTTGGGTTGATACACATCAAAATGAATTATAATTATTGGACACTCCAGAATAGGACTCTAAACAGTGGGCAGGAGGCCCAAATTTAACATAAAAATGGTTGGGAGCGTAAGTGAAGCTTCCACTTCTCTGGAGCTTGACTTCACTGAGGATAATGGCTTAAAAAAACATCTGATATGATATCATGCATTTATCATCAGCTTCTCCACACCTGCAATGAGAAAGGAATGGTAGGAATAAGAATGGGGAAGGGAAGGAAAAGACTTGGGGCACATCTCCTAATAGACTGAGGCTCACCACTCAATAATGAAGCTTAAACTTCAACCTATTAAAAAACATACATAAACCAAACTGAGTAAATGAGCTCTAATTTTTTTTAAATAAAACCATCGGTAACTTGTTTTCCAAGTATAGGCATTAGGTAACCTGTGAGAGCAATTCATCCACTTTGAAACCCTAAGCTTGGCCAAGTCGTGCGCCCTCCTTGAGTAATTGGAAAGTAGGGGACATGTGAAGATGTTTCCATGTCCAATTCATCTATACAACTTAGAAACTGCGCCCTCCTTAGGCCAATGTTTCCTACTTTTCTTATGACATCTTTTTTGAGTCTCCAAAAGGAAATTGTGCCCTCCTTTGTCAAATGTTTCATGCTTTTCCTATGAAAATTTTTATGAGTCTCCAAAAGGAAACTGCACCCTCGTTTGTCAAATGTTTCCTGCTTTTGTCTCTCACTACTTTTCTGTGGATACTTTCCCTTTTCCATCTGATTGCTTTTGTCATACAACTTCTAATTCTCCTCCTTGGCAAGTTGGCTTTCCCATTGTGCCCTCCTGACATGGAAAGCTGAATTCCACGTATTATTTACACATTAATTAATTAATTAATTAAATAAAACTAAGTATGATCCTCATAAATAATATTTGGACAAAATTCCCTAGGTGAGGTAAATAATGCATCTTTTGACCCCCTAGGTGTTGGACAAGGTCAACACTTTTGATGTCCAAAATGTGGGGACATGACAGTCCTCCCCTCCCAAATATGCTTGTCCTCAAGCAGAAG
This sequence comes from Pseudotsuga menziesii, assembly GCA_001517045.1. NCBI lineage: Eukaryota > Viridiplantae > Streptophyta > Pinopsida > Pinales > Pinaceae > Pseudotsuga > Pseudotsuga menziesii. The sequence goes on along the minus strand of LPNX010935173.1, from coordinate 777,585 downwards.
CACTCCAGATTGCTGCAAATTCGTCCACCATGTAGGAGAACTAGAGCATGAACTCGTGTGCAAAAAAGGTTGACATGCTCCATCAAGCCAGCATGTAAAGTCTCTCCAAAAACAAGCAATGACATGGTCTCATTGCTTGCATTGCACCCCCTTCAGTGAGAATACCTTCCAACACAGCTTATCAGACAAAAATATGCCTGGATCCCATTTCCTCAACTGTAAGTATCCAAACATTAGTATCCACCATAAAAATTTATCATCACAGGAAATGAGATTCATGATGTGGAAATCATACCACTACACTAAAAATTGGAAATTCTCAATGCAAAATTGGAAATATATGAGATTTCCCCACCCAACATAGAGTTCTTGATGTGATTTATTACAAAAACATCATTGAATCTCACAATGATGTTGTTGTAATGACATAGGTGTGATTCCCATGTCCCAAGACATTTATGGGCATCCTCCAACAACCATAGGTGCCCATGTTGCTCACAGAAGATGTAGGATGTGTCTGCTGAAAATTCTATGGTGTAAGAAAAAGATACCCCCTCCAAGGTGCATAAATTCAACAAGTATCTACCCATTCCTTCCATAGATGAACAAATCCTCTAACTATCAAATCCATATGGGGATTTTATTGCTTTCCCATGTGCACAATCCCAATGGCTCAACTCTCTGCCACTGGTCATGCAATCACCACCATGAATGGAGGAATAAAATAAATTACATGGACGCATTTGTTGTGGGTAATAAGGGGGTGGTGATCTCAACAAATCCCCATGGATGAGTGTGGGAGCCTCCTGCTCCTTACTTGGCACCAAAAGGAAGAATCTCCTCACCCAGTTGTCATTCTCGTGTGTTGTAGTTGTAGTAAAAGGTGTACAGGATGGAAAGTCATGAAACAATTTAAAACTTGGGTAATACTCATCGACCAAGCAAGTCGGTGAATCCTTGACTCCTTTGATTGATTCATAGTTAGTACCATCTTGTTCCTCCCCCAAGAATATACACTTTTCACCAAGATGAATCTCCAAATCTCTCTGAAAAAGTACAAGTGCTTGGTCTCTATTTTGTTTTCTTTCAAGTCCTTCGCGCACATACAAATCACCATGCACCTCTTGTGCATATGTACTAGAGGTATATGATGGCTGCAAAATATAGATCTGTGGTTTCCCACATGTTACAATAATCACAGTCACAACAAATAATTTATTGCATAAATTAAACTCTTTACCTCCCACAGTATTTATTCCAATGATGTCTCTATCCACCCAATCAAGGGATGAATAAGGAATTTTATTTGTTGATCCATATGGAATGTGATCAGGAAACCTCCTCTGGATCAGATTCTACCAGCAATAAGGGTTTGTCATAATGTCTCTCTTTCCAAGCATGTGTGTCAAACAACCCTTCACTAATGCAAGTAAATCTACTACATCTCTTATTCTCTATTTCTGTCATATTTTTATTTACCCCACCCATGAATAGATGATCATCTTTTCTTGTTGATTCACTTGGAATTTCCTCATCCATATATCTCATAGCTAAGAACTCCTCTATGTCATTCTGCATACCAACACGTGCTTGGAAAAAATACTCTTCATCATGGATCTTCATAAACACCTGCAAATCTGCATTGTTCTCATGTCCTTCCTCCACATGAGATTTCCCCATTATACCCGAGACTTTTCCTTCCATGCAATATGAAAGGTGTCACTCTCTCAATTCATTTTTAAGTTGATAGTTCTACAACTTTGACTCTTCAAGGGATCTATGTGTGCTATTCAATGAGTTACTGGTGATTTTCAACTCATGAGTGAGCCTGGCTAATTCTTCTTCCTCCTTGAGTGGACTATGGTACATCTCAACCACCATGAGGAGATGATCTATGTCAGATAGTAAGTTCACATAGCTCTCCTTCATCTTGGCCATACCTTCTTTCAGTGCTATGCACTCCTCCATAAAAGCTTCTCCTTCCATCTCTCCTCCGAAAGCTTTTCAACAACATATTGCCACCAAGGCATTGATGTTAGCAAGGTTTTCCATGGCTACCATAAAATTTTCTTTGTCCTCCTTAAGTGGTCCACTCAGATGATGTGGCTCACCAAGAATATCCTCCACCAAGGTTTATTATTTTAGCAGCTGACGTATAATACTATTTTTCTTGTGGCATGGATCCACAAAACAAAAATCATTCTCATCATACAAGTCAACTTTTGAATTTTCTGCAAAATCACTTCCATGGTTCAGAAGTGGAGGGTATCTCTGAAGGTTGGAAAGACATGCAATCTGTACAAAAGTCAGAAAGAATCTCATGCCTTGGCATTTCAGCTTCATCATGCTGAAAGAGAGTCCGAAATTCTGAACTGTGTTCATCCCTTTACACCATATTTTTCTCCTCCATATTTCCTAGTGCACACCCAGCTGGTGGGGGCTTGTCTTCCACTTCATTAGGAAATTCAAATGATGGATTCAAATATGATATTTATTCTTCTTTTGGATCTGATCCAAAAGATTCCTTCACCATATTATCACCATTGACACCCTCACCCTTCTTTGCACTGATTGTGTGATCACCAATAGAGAAACTAGGAGTGAATTTATCTCTCTCACAATTGGCCTTCCTTTTGCAGTCCTCATATGCAAGTGAAAAAATTTTATCCTTCCATGGATCAAATGGATGTAAGTGAAAATGTCTGCTGCAAAAATCATAACCTTCATCATACATGTTCTTCACCTTATCCTCTTCTTGTACAGATACTTTGATGGCCTACTCCTCCACCAAATTTTTTGGTTCATCCCCAGGTGGTGTGGCCTTATGTTCTTCTTCATTATGTGGTTTAAGGGGTGCCTGTAACTCTGATTTTTAATCTCAACTTGGATCTGATCCAAAAGGTGTCTCTCCACCCATACATGATCCCACATCTCTATCAATGATCTGCAAATCACTCACAGGGAAACTGGAAGTGCATTCATCTTCATTCTCTTCTTTGAGTAATGGGAAGTAAGTAAGATCTTCTGGTGCATCTTCTTTCAAGAAAATTGAGGTTTCTTCTTCTTGAATGGTACTATGATCATTACTTGCAGAGACTCTTCTTAAACAAAAACCAAAGAATCTCATAATGCTTGAACATGCTGATGGATTTTATGACTCTTCACTTTTGGTTCCTTCTTCCTCCTCATTGCTCAGAGAGGTGGAACAACTTGGTTCCTCTAGGAATGATTTGTTTTCCTTGACAAAATAATTATCTATATCATTGGTCTCAAATCCGAATCTGCAATAAAAATTCTATTTGAAATGAATGAATTTACAAATCTCTTCCCCCAGGGAAAGATACTCTTTGCAGTGATGGGGAATGTTTTCAATTGCATCTATTATCTTTGCTAAATCCTTATTAGGATTAGCCATCGGTAGTTCAACATTGCTTTCTTCATACTCCATATGATCACAAAAGTAACCATCCTTGTCTCTTGACATTTGGAATCCATCATTAACATAGATCACCTCTTCTTCTTCAACAAACTGATCAAAGTCGTCATCTTCAACTACTGGTACAACCCTCACGGTTGCAACTTAAATTGGTGATCTGCAAAATTAGTCAACAGATAGCCTTCTTTCCACAGAAGTAGAGGAAAGTGATCTGATACCACTTTAATGTTCCGAGATCTAATGTGCAGATGAGAAAACTAACTATTGTTGCAAATTAAATTAAAATTTTGATATATAACTTGCACACATTTAGTAAATCTTTGGATTAGGAAAATAGGGGTATTTTACTGAGAAATTCATAGGCATGGAAGCGGGCAGAGGAAAGAAACCAAAGAAACTTTCAAAACATAGAATTCATCTCCCATAACACATTTAGATCAAATACCATTTAGGTTTCAGAGCCAACTATGTTGAAACTTACTCCCACGCTTCTGGGTCATCCAACAGTGAAACTAGGAAGATTCCCTCAGATCCTTTCAACCATAGGCTTGGAAAAATGCACATAGGTATTATCACACTTGGACAACAGAAAATAAGGTTTCAATCAATTCGGAATATTTTTGGAAATGTTTGGGAAGTTTAGGAGTGAATTGGAAAAATTGGGCAATCTTGGCTTAGTGAGGCCCTGCGCAATGGAGTCTGCTCAAATCGGGTACATATTCAAAGAAATATAAGTTTCGGGGTTTGGATGGACATATGGGTCTGTTAGAAACATCCAACATCTTACGGAATTTCATTTGGATTAACAGAACTCTCGAAATTACAAAAATGGCAAGACTAGTCAAATTTAACTAGTCATCTAGCTAGGGTGTACAAAAAAAATGAAATTTGCATCAGAAATATATCAGACCAAAGAATGGATTTTAACTAAGCCTAATGTAGCTTTAGTCAACACATTTCATCCTTCAACTCATGCTCATGTCCATTACTCAATTATTATTGCACTAAATTGATCAAATCCCTCATTTTAATGGCAAATTAAGCTCACACAAGGAAAACTTAATATGTGAGCTTATTGGACAGAATTATTAGAGTATGACAGAGATATTAAATATTTTTTATAGGTTGATACACATCAAAAAGGAATTATAATGACTTACCACTCCATAATAGGACTCTAAACAATGGGTAGGAGGCCCAGATTTGACATAAAAATGGTTGGAAGCGTAAGTGAAGCTTCCACTTCACTGGAGCTCGAATTCACTGAGGAAAATGGCTACAAAAACCATCTGATCTGATCTCATTGGTTGATCATCAGCTTCTCCACACCTGCAATGAGAAAGGAATGGGAGGAAGAAGAATGGGGAATGGAAGGAAAAGACTTGGGGCACATCTCCCAATAGACTGAGGCTCTCCACTCAGTAATGAAGCTTAAGCTTCAATCAATTACAAAACATGCATTAACCAAACTGAGTAAATGAGCTCTAATTGTATTTCAATAAAACCAATGGTGACTTTTTGGCAGGTATAGGAAATAGGTGACCTTTGAGAGCAAGGCATCCACTTTGAAACCCTAACCTTGGCCAAGTCATGCGCCCTCCTTGAGTAATTGGAAAGTAGGGGCCATGTGAAGATGTTTCCATGTCCAAGTCATCCATACAACTTAGCAACTATGCCCTCCTTAGGCCAATGTTTCCTTCTTTTCCTATGACAGTTTTTTTGAGTCTCGAAAAGGAAATTGTGCCCTCCTTTGTCAAATGCTTCATGCTTTTCCTATGACATCTTTTCTAGGTCTCCAAAAGGAAACTACCCCCTCCTTTGTCAAATGTTTCTTTATTTTGTCTCTTATTGTTTTTCTATGGCTTTTGGCACTTTCCATTTTCCATCTAATTGTTTTTTTCATACAATTTCTAATTCTCCTCCTTGGCAAGTTGGCTTCTCCATTGCGCCCTCCTGACATGGCAAGCTCAATTCCACATATTATTTGCACATTAATTAATTAATTGATGAAATAAAACTAAGTATAAGCCTCATAAATCATATTTGGACAAAATTCCCTAGGTGAGGTAAATAATGCATTTTTTGACCCCCTGGGTGTTGGACAAGGTCAATACTTTTGATGTCCAAAATGTGGGGAGATCACATTGCCCTCCCTTCAGCAATCTCTTATCACAAGACTATCTCCTTGATCTTATCCTCACTGGTAAATCTTGGGGTCATTTCATTTTTCTTCAATCCGATATGGTTGCAAGATGAAAACAAATTTAATTTAATTCAAAATGTGTGGAACCTTCATTGCTTCGGATCACTTAGATTTATTTGGGAATGAAAACTCAAATCCTGCGCTCTGCTCTTAAGAGCTGGGTCAAAGTTGTTTTTAAGAATCCAAGTCATCTCAAAATTAAATTTCAAACCTATCTTGTCGCTCTCCATTCCCATATGGAAAAGGATGAGGTGACTTCTACGTTTTTGAGCCAGGAAAAGGAATTGAATATGAAAATCTTAAACGCTACAAGGCAGGAGGAAGAAGTAAGGAGAATAAAGTCCTGACAGCTGTGGCTAAAAGGAGGAGATAGCAACACGGAGTATTTCCATAAGAAAACCAAGGCTCAGCATAGTTTCAGTCCCATCAAGGACTTGAAAGATAAAAATGGGAATAAGATTGCAGGGCAAGAGGAAATAAAAAATCACACCTTCAATCATTTTCGAGAGCTCTATTCTGACAACGATGAGACTAACCCAAAATCACAAGCCAACCTCCTTTTTGGAATACCCTCATAAAGGAATCTAGAGAATAGAGAGCTATCAAAACCTATTATGTAATATGAGATAATAATAAAAATGCAATATATGGTCCCTTCACGTTGATAAAGTGCCCGGACTAGATGGTTTTACCATAAACTTCTACAGAGTAGCATGGGACATTATAAAAGAAGATCTGAAAATAATGTTAAATTGGACAAGGAAAAAAGACAAGATCGGCGAGGCCACTAACTCATCCTTCCTGGCCTTAATTCCAAAAGAAAAAATCCCTCTATCGCTTGACTGATTCAGGCCAATTTCTTTATGCAACACCTCGTATAAGATTCTTTCGAAAATCTTGGCCACCAAAATGAAAAGCATCATGGGTCGTCTCATGTCAGACTCGCAAGGAGTTTTCGTAGCTGGACATCAGATACTCGATAATATTATTATCGTTCAGGAAGCTATCCACTCCAATACGGAAAGAAAGCAACAAGGTATGGCTATTAAACTGGACATGGCTAATGCATTTGATAAGAGTAAATCATTTTTTCTCTTTCAAATCATGTCCAAATTTGGTTTTTCCAAAAGATTTGATAGATGGGTCAAAGCTTGTATCAGCAGTCCTTGGATTGCTCCATTAGTAAATGGCATACCTACTAAGTTCTTCCAAGCTACCAAGGGTCTTCGAAAAGGTTTCCCTATGTCCCCCTTCCTTTACCTCTTGGTGGTTGAATCAATGAGCAGGAAGCTTCAACATTTGCAAGAGTCCGGTGAATTAAAAGGAATGAAGATAGCTAGAGGAGTCAAAGTTTCCAATCATGCGTAGATTGCTGACGACACCATTCTGCTCAAGGGAGGATCTTCTATCATTGCAGAGAGATTCAAGTGTTCCTTATCTACCTTCCTAAAAGCCTCTAATAGCAAAGTGAATTCTACTAAGTCAAAAGTTTGCGGATGGAACTGCCCCCCTAGGACTTTGGCAAGGATAGCAAGTGCCCTTAGGTTCGAAGGAAACGTAACTTGAAATTCTTTCAATTACCTCAGGATCCCAATCTTCGAAGGGAAAAAAAGGGTTGTCTACTAGCAAGGGTTGGTCGACAAGATGAAAAATAAAATCACCTCTTGGGGGACAAGGTGGCTTAGTCCTACTGGAAAGCTAGTTCTCATCAACTCCACTCTCTCTGCATACCCCATATATGCATGCTCGATCTTTTTAGCTCCTAAAAAAATAATGAAATATGTCACTAGAGAAATCATGAGATTTTTATGGCGAGGCAAATCACGTAACCTAAAAAAAATTCTCTTAGTGAATTGGGAAACAGTTTGCAGGCCAAAAATTTGCAGAGGTGCTGGAGTAAGAGACCCAAATAAAATGAATTTAGCATTGGGAGCCAAAATCCTTTAGATAATTGTATCTAGAAAAAAAGTGTGGTGGAACGAGATTCTTCAAAAAAAAATGAATGGTACTAGAAGAATATGCATGGATAAGACTGATCAAAGGAGATTCTTCAAAAAAAAGTGAATGGTACTAGAAGAATATGCATGGATAAGATTGATCAGGACGGAAATGGAACTCCAATCTGAGATTTATGTAAGAGCGCAACATATATCTTACAAGATCATCTCTACGGGATCCCAAGAAGTGGAAAACAGATAAAGGTTTGGAAAGACAACTTAGGGCCCACTTCGCTTGCCAATTTCTTGCAAGTGTTTTTCAGAACTCAAGCAACGGATGGAGACCTTATATGACCTCTCACTCTAGACTAATCATGGAAGATGGGTCGGTTGGATTCACCTGGAGATTCTGGATCACCTTCTTCTAGACTACAACGCCTTTCTTTCTACGCTTCACAGGTTAACCCCAGTACATCGTAACCTGACTAATAGAAGAGTTGGGGCAAATCGGGCTCCTACTGTGTAAAAGAGAGACATCGTGCGGTGGACGGCTTCCAAAACAGCAACATCATGGACAGGAAATGGAACAAAGTTTGTTGTAAGGACAGGCTGCCAAAAATCAACACATTCTTTTGGACTCTAGCTACGGAGAACCTGAGGAAAAGAGGTATCGAAGGTCCCTTGAGATGTATTCTTTGTAAAGAATCAGAAGAATCTCTTGAACATCACTTTATAGAGTGTAAGTTTTCCCAAGATGTATGGCATCAATCTTATAAAGATCTGCATTTTGAATTGACTCTGCCAACAAACTGCAATGATCTCTTTGCTTGCTAGAAAGGCTACTACCATGGATACCTTTCTAACAAACCTGATTTGTAAGAGCATGGGAAGCTCTCCCAAAATGCATATGCTGGAAGCTATGGACATCAAGAAATAAAGAGATCTTCGATGAAACAAAAAATAGTCCGAACAAAGTTCTAGCCTCTGCAAAGGTACTCTGGGTGAAGGCTTTATCCACGAGGGGAATGCTTAACATCAACAAGGAACCCTTGACATCAGAGGAAAGACTTTAGGCTTCCGATTTTCTAATCCTCCCCTACTCTCTCCCATAGATCCAACCCTCAAAAAGACCCATATCACAAAATTGACAACTAAAAATGAGATCTGAAGATTTCAAAATATGGTGGAAGAAACTTGGTCAAAGTTCTATGTTCTTTGACGGAGTCTCGAAAGGAAATCCTGGGCTGGCAAGTACAAGTGGAGTCTTCTTCAACTCTGAGGGAAACAAGTTGAAAAAGTACGCTTAGGGAATTACCAGGAAGTCAAATAATGGTGCAGAATGGCTAACATTAATCAAAGGTCTGGAGCTTGCAAGGAATGTCGACATTGAGGAATTGTTGGCCTTTGGCAATTTGATTATGGTCATAAGGGAAGCGAGGAATCTCACGAAGAATCGTAAGAACCCAGCTACCAAGATACATCATCTCCTAAAATGCATTGTAAATGAATACAAAGCTATCAACTTCCTTCATGTGCTGAGAGCAAATAACCAACAAGTAGACACAATGTCTAATAAGGGAGTTGGTCTCGACTGTGGCGTCTTAGTTTGCGATCAAAAGGTCTACAAGAGAAACTAGATACCATAACAGTGTACTTAATTTTCTTACTGCAATGTTTTGTTTTTGTATTTTCCTTCTTGGGCAGTTTGTAAGGAGATACAGTCCCCATAGAATAGGAAATTGTCATGATAAGTATAGACTGCTAAAGGACGAACAAGGAGTCATGGATGTGTTCCTCCTTTGGGAACAGTTTGTTTTCAGAACTCTGTAATCTTTGATTCTCCATTTTATATAAAAGCACCTTAACCGTTTATGTTATATATATATATATATATAATGGATTAATTATATTATAAATTATTGAGTTAATATTTGATATTTAAACTTTGTAAATATTTAATATATTAGTTTATTTTATTAATATTTAATATTCGTAAATATTTCCCCGCATGTGGGTGACACTCAATGTCTTCACATGGGCCATCTTGCACTCGGGACACGTGGCTCCGATGCGGGTGAATTAAATGTCAAGGGTGGCGGGTTGCTCGCCAACCCTGAAGGCAGTTGGAATGTTCAATCTGACCTTGGTCGTAACGCATACGAGTTAAGTTAGACGCGTGTTAGCTAGATGCTCTATGCAGAAAGTATTTCAAACCATAAGGCCTGCTAACCTCCATTCTCTCAACCTACTTGTCTTCATGCTCCTACTCAGTGTTTATTCCTCTGCGAGTTTACCAGCAAAATTGAAGGAGAATATGCCCATGCAACGAGGTACTCTGTGTAGAGGCAGTACAGGTCGTGGTGGTTGTCGTGGAGGTGGCCATAAGGAAAATCTCGAAGATACTGATAGGTATGCAACGCATGTATCCATGCATGTTAGATACATAACTGATAATTGGGAATCTAAGGTGGTTTCTGAGCATTTAACCTCCGGCAGAAACTGTGGCAGAATAAATCACTAATTGGATGATTAAAAATATGATGGCCATGTCGATGGAGGACATGACAACCAAATAGAATGATGCCAAGGACATGACGCAAAGCATGCGCCTCTACCTTAACCAAACCGATGCACAGCTGAGCATCGTGGAGGCGAATTTCAATTGGAGGCACTATTATGTTTTTCACAATGAAGGCTACAAGGAAAGTGGTGGCGACAAGGACCAACATGGGATGGGAAGTGAGACCACAACTGCCACTAGAAATTCCAATGTTCTGATGCAAGAGCACATGAAGAACACTTAATTCACAATGCCTGTAAAACGTGGTCGCGAGGCTCCAAACAATGCCATTGTTCCTCAACCACTAGGAGGTGCAACCCACCGCCCAACTGAATCGTGAGGACGACTATGGACCTTACTTGATTTCGGAAGAGACATCGGACTTCTCTGTGGAAGATGCTACACCTTAGACGCTCCATTGCCATCTTCGTTTCTCTCTACGACTCGGTTTTTTTTGTTCTCTTTGCTTTTAAAATGTTTAATTTTCATGTTTGTCCACAGCGATTTTCTAATATGTAATATGTCAGTCATAGTGTATAACTCTAGGAAGAGCAATTTTTTTTATTTTTCAGGACAACCCAACTCTAGTTTTTTTGACAAAATTGACGGGTGGCCTCTCAATGTAAGGCCTCCGTTCTACTACTACTTACAAAAAAAAAATACTCATAAATATTTAATCAACTAGTTATTATTGTGTTTATTTTGTTAATATTTGATATTCATATTAGTGTATCTTGTTATCTTCAATATTTTTATAATATTATTTAATCAATTGATTATTATTTTGTTAATATTTGATATTTCTATTATATTCATATTAAATATTATTTAACTTGTTAGCTATACTACTCTTTTTTTTTGTTAATATTTGATATTCATATTAATTTATCTTTATCAAGTTATTTTTAATATTTTGTAAATATTTTTATAATATTCTCTCATATTAGTTATATTAGTTTATTTTGTGAATATTAATTATATTACTATATTAGTTAATAATTGATATTCATATTAATTTGTTTTTATCCAAATATCTCTACTATTTTTAAATACATTCTAATATTTTTTATAAAGTTTGTTAATTGCAATCTCCACTATTTTTTAAATGCATTATAATATTAATATTTTTTGTAAAGTTTGTTAGTTGTAAATACTTTATAATAATTGTTAGTTATATTACTTAAATTTGTTAATTTTTTATATCCATCAGTTTATCTTGTCGGTTATATCACTTTTTATTTTGTTAATTTTTTATATCCATATCAGTTTATCTTGTCAGTGATATTAATTTATTTTGTTAATATTGATATTTATATTAGTTTATTTTGTTAATTTTTTATATTCATTTTAGTTTATCATGTCAGTTATATTACTTTATTTTGTTAATATTGATATTTATATTACTTTATCTTGTTATTAACTTTATCATATTCTTTGTAGTATTTATTAGTTAATATTTTATAATATTATAATATCTTCAATATTTTGTAAATTCTTTATAAATATTTATCAAATTATCTTCAAAATTTTGTAAATACTTTATAGTAATTGTAACTTATATTACTTTATTTTGTTAATATTTGGTATTCATATTAGTTTCTTTTGAAAGTGATATTATTTTATTTTTGTTAATATTGATATTTGTATGTTATATTATTTTATTTATAAATTTATTTTGTTAATATCGATATTCGTATTACTTTATCTATGGGTAAATAGTTTTTATTTTTGTTAATATTGATATGTGTATGTTATATTATTTTATTTATAGATTTATTTCGTTAATATCGATATTCGTATTACTTTATCTATGAGTAAATAGTTTGTTAGTTAATATTGGTAAATATTATTTGTTTGTTAGTTAATATTTTATAATAATATAATATCTTCAATATTTTATAATAAAAAAAAATTATAAATATTTTATAATATTATTAATAATATTTTATAACATTATTAGTAATGGTTGAATACTAATTAACTATTCTTATAATATTATAGTATGAACACTAGTTAACTATTTTTATAATATCCTTGATACATGGTTAAATACTAATTCCCTATTTTTATAATATTTTGCGTGAGGGATCCTGAAGGAAAAATTGAACAAACCTTTGCCTAGGGATTAGGCTACATGACCAATAATGAGGCTGAATGGATGGCTCTTCTTCAGGGATTGACGATCCTCACCGACACTGATCTCTTCAAGGTTGTGATATTTGGAGACTATAGACATGTCATATATAAAATGCTCAATGGATACACCACTGCTCGATAAAATGTCATCGGTTGTATGATAAATTTACCCCTCTTCTATCTACACACTATGAATTCTACCATATTCTTCGCTCAAATAATGTAGCTGTCGATGACTTCGCAAATGTGGGGGCCTCCCTACCGCAAGGGCATTTTCAACTTAATGGGTTAGATACCCCCCCAAACCTATACCCTAATGAACTTTGGTTTAAAGGATTTAATCCTCTTTGCATTGATCACGGTGCCATGGTTATATGTGAAGACTCCAGCGCATTATCCAGTTGTCCTACCATCTCCCATGCCAATGCCGCGTGTGCTCCCGCTCTCCTCGATCCTTGTCGTCCTTAACTACTATCTACTCTAGCGTAAATGTTGTTCCAGTTTGCATGCACTAGGTCCTGTCATCCCTCGCAATATGGCTTCCTCTTGACTCCATTCTCACCCCACAGCTTCTTCGAACAGTGGTTTGATCCTTGCTTGTTCTGCATTCTCGTCGAAGAGGACTTTGCTAGATGTAATGTTAGGCGTAGACGAGTGAGTTTTGCAAGAGATTCCATGAGAGTCTTTGCCACTTTGCAGGGTGTTCGTTAAAGAAAGGCTTGCTCTCACTGCCTTCTTCTCCTGTCATTGCTCTCCCCATGCCGACGGTCCTCTGTGGTGTTTGAGTTCTGGTCTCAGGCTCGATCCTCCTGTTGGTGAGTTTTTTACAGCAGACAGTAATACGATACTTGGTTGTAACTGCTCTGGGTGGAAGGAAGGAGCAGTAGGCACTCTTTCCTGTAGAAGTAAGAAAGACTGCGATTCTCTTCTGCAAGAAGTTAGCATCCTCAACTCGGTTCTCGGTGAGTTTTACTGTGGAACTCAGGCCCAAGATTTGGAAGGTGCAGTTCAGAATCTCCATTTCAGTTTCTCAAGTATAGCTCTTGACACTTACATACCTAGGCAAGGCATTATGAACCCAACGAATGAGAATGCAGGGATTGCAGATCTGAAGAAAAACCTCAGGCGTTTGTATGAAATGATGGCCATTGGTATCATGGATAATAAGGAAATTGCTCAAGAGGTAAAGAATATGGGTGAGGTGGTCAGCTATATCTCCTACCAGATAAGCAACCACGACTCTAGGATCGATGACACAGAGATGAACCTCAAGGAAATGATGGGCAAAGTGGACGGAATACAAGAAGACCTCCAGCGTTTGGTCAGCATGAAATCAAGCCAATCAGGCCCACGGAACCCCTGTTGCAGTCCAACCCATGGAGGAGGAGTCGGTAGTTCAGCCAATGAAGCCCCCAGGCTAATTTTAAATGGTTTTCTGTTTGTTTCTTAACCAGCAGTTTATTAGGGTATATACTACTACAGTCCATAGAATATATGTAAAAACTTTGTGTGGAGTTCTTTGGTCTCCCCTCTGAACCAATTTTGGTTTTTTCTTTTTTGAACAGCAAGAACTCTCAGTTACCACATATTATGTAATGTATGGCTGTGCACCCCTGTTTAATACTACCCACTTTTACTGTTTCTGTTAAAAAAAAATAGTCTAATATCCATGATACATGCTTGAACACTAGTTAGCTATTTTTATAATATTATAATATCCATGATACATGCTTGAACACTAGTTAACTATTTTTTTATTTTCTATAAAAGTAAATACGAACTATACTCTGACATACTCTGACATCACACAGTTCAATATAGTCACTGAAATTCACAAAGACAAAAAAGTGTATATTAACTATAAAACACTACATCTACATCACATAACCCAATACCGTCACTGAAATTCTCAAGCACTTTGATACATTAGGTAATTCACAAATTCTCAAGCATACACTTTGGATACATACATTAGGTAATTCACAAATTCACCAATATACACTTTATACTTTAAATACATTAGGTAGATTAATCATAGGCTAGCTGCAGTCACTAGTCAGACTCTTTTTCACTTAAAAATATGTCAACACCTGTTATTCCAGAGAATCATATGCCACCTGCTATTCCCGAGAATCATATGCTAACCATAGTAACCATAGTAGCCAGTCAAACTCTAACATCTTGCTCTGTGCAATCTCGTAAGCTCATCACAAGCCCTGGGTTGACAACAATGCCAGTCACTACCAAGACATATCACATAACCCATTACAATCACTGAATTTCACAAACTCTCAAGCATACACTTCACTTCAGATACAGTACAGTAAGTAGAATAATCATAGGCTAGTCGAAGTAACCAGTCAAACTCTAACAACTTACTTTGGATACAGTAGGTAGATTAATCATAGGCTAGTCAGAGTAACCAGTCAAACTCTAGCAACTTGCTCTGAACAGTCTCGTAAGCTCATCACAAGCCTTGGGTTGACATTTAATGAGCCAGTGAACCTTTAATCCCAGTCAGCCCTCAGATGCATATAAAATTACTGTAATAAAGATTGATTGGATGTGAAACTTGTCCATTAATTAGGATAGGGTATTCACTGTGAATGGCATTACAATTGATAAAGAGCGGACAAACATATTTACGATATCCGAGAACACTTTAACTGCAAAAACATTTCAGCCTTGCCGAAATATTCCCACATTGGGAAAGGGAATCCCTCCTGTTTTATGCAGATATTCATCTTTAAATAATTATAGTACTGATATAACAAGGCATCAACTTGATTCACTAAAACATTCAATTTCAACCATTTTATATAGGCAGAGAAACATCATGTTGCTATCTATGATGTTTGTAATGCCATAAAGTAAATGATTCGTAACAGACTGGCATTGTGATGTTCATTCAACACTGACCCGAATATAATCCAGCTATTCACCTCCAAGACAAATCATCTGCGCCTGCAAGTTTTTCAATAAAGGCCGGGCCTATTAAACTCCACTAAAACTGCAAAATGGCAAGAATCGTACAAATTTGATTTGGATGTTGCATCTCACAATAGCAACATTCAGCTTTCAGTTGCATACTTCAAATCCTTAAATCCTTTCTCGTGCCTGCACTCTTCAATCATAACAATGGCATACCATAGCAGCAGAATTATTTAGAAGGGTAGTTGCTCACTTTATTTTTCATCTCTATTCAAAAAAAATTATTGAAAGCCTAAACACAAAGCTAAAGAACTCATTTAAAAAGCCTTTTATTATTATTATTCAAAAACTGCACAGCCAAAACTCAAGTTGTTCACATCAGTGATATGATGTAACAGTAATACTAATTTGCAGTGCATATTAATAAAAACCTTACCATGTGCCTTAAATATAAGTCTTCTTCAGCATGAATTACAATCTCAAATCTGAAACTAAAATCCCACCAAACACTCACTACAAGCAATTGAAGAGCTATGCAATCACAACAAAGCATTTACCTTCTCAGAATTGCCTTAGAATAGCAACAGCAATGCTGGATCATATATTGCCACTGGAAGAAAAACAATATCTTAAATAGACACTGGCTTCTCATGTCAATGTAATTTTACTGTGTTTACAGAGGACTTGGACAATGAAATCTATATCATATCAGATCCCAGCATACATAATTGACCCTAATATCACTGGCATCTTATTCAATGCCATGTATATCTATCTTTCGTATATACAGTGGCAACCAAATACTGACATTAAAACTTCAAACCTGAATTATTAGAGGAACAAGAGACCAGACATCCATACGAAGTACTCCAATGCATCAACATTACCTGTCTGCTACAGGTGGCCTTAACAGCAGCTGCTTTTGAACAATGTTTCTAGAAACACCATGCTTTTTAACCAATTTATTTATAACGCAAGCCACAGCAAGCTTGGCCCCCAAAGAAGAATAGCCTCTTCGTATGCAAATAGCTCCACCTAACAACAATAGACCCTTTGCGAGCAATTTCGTTTTAGACTGATTTGCAGTCAATTTTCCCTTCTTTTGAATCTCTTCCTTGCTTGCTGTGATGGACCCGACGATGGAATCTTCTATTGGACCTCTAACATCTCCCCAAGTCTCCTGAACTCCTCTGGGTACCTATTCATGGAATATTTAGCTCAAAACATGATTATTTTGACATAGAGAAAATTATTGGCTGGTACTTCACATCCTTTTATTAATAAATATTGAAACTAACTTGAAAACTCCGCTTCAGCCAACATAAATAACAGTTTTTGCAACCAAAATAAAATCAAGGAATAAGAGTCACAGACTAGGTAAACAGATAACACCAGTTGTAGGATATCCACGTCCTGGATATCAGAAATAATGCTTATACTATAAATAAAAAAATTCCTCAGAGCAAAAGCTTTTCACCAATAAATAATTGACCATTTTGATCAGATGAGGGGTCAAGAAAAGAGAAGTTACTGGATTAAGAGGCAAATACAGTACTAGAATAACAAAGTTAACATATGTTGGTATACTCCCGTCTTAAATTTCAATGTGTTCATTATACAAAGATATCTTCCACTTGGTGGGCTAAAAGAAGCCAAGTGTGTTGAATCTTGATCCCTGCTAAAAAGCATTGTAAGCATCTCAAGCAGTCATGATCTTGGGGAACTTTTATTGTTCTGGCAACTATACATTCAAGAAGCTGCTTCATGGAAACATTATTTTCTCCCTCTTGACAATTATACTATGTTCCAAAATATATATGACATGTAGATAGATAGTCACAATCCTTTTCTGGGCAGCTTATACTCGCTTAGAAAAAAATACAGTGGGATCCTCCTTAACAAGTCAAACTCAAGAAATAAATGCTTATTAAACTGCCACATTTTTCATGGAATCAATATTCACACTCACATTTTGCATAAGAGTTACAGCACTGGGTTGATTGTTGTAATTAAGTTTGGTCCTTCGAGCATACTTCCGTAAATTTGCCTCCATCTTGCATACATAGCTCCAAATACCCTTTTTGAAGACCGTTTTTGCCATTTCACGATTCAGCCCAATATCTTCCTGATGCACCATTTTGATTTCACATGCATCTCTACCTTGAACTGTAAAAAAACAAAATAACAAACAAATTGATACACTTGTAACCAAGGAAAGCCAAAAGGAAAGAAAAGTTGCTGTCAAAAGTTTGCAATTCCGTAATTGAATGTTTGGTTGTTTACCATGATTCTTACCTTTCCTGATATGCCATCCAGAAAAATAAAAATCAACACGTATGTATTTACTTTGTTTAGCTGCCAGAGGATGTCCACAAGCCTACCAAAATATCAAATCATGGTCCTTGTATTTTATTGCATGCACATACCCTTGAAGCAAAATTTAAAAGGAATCTATACAGGACTATTAAACATTATGCTACCTTAATTAGACAATAAAATCCCTTTTCTTTCCCTTCCCAAACACGCCAGGCAAGAACATACTCTCTTGCTGTGAGAAATGGAAATTTCTTTATTGTACGGCCAATTTCTATTCCATTTTCCTGATCAATCTCAAGCTGGTCGTGCTCAACAACAGTTTTATCCCACTCTTTCCGAAATTCATTGTCCATATAGAAATCTCTTAGTAACTCTGTGGTACAGTTTTCAAAAGTAGTTGTACTAATGTATTTCGTAGGGCCACCATCCTGCCCAATGACATCAGTAAAGTTTTTAGAAGGAACATTTGGGTATCATACTCAAGTATGAAGAAATAAAAAATGGTCAAGAAATGAACCTTTGGATCACAACATTTCGCATGGTAAGAGACACTGTCATTTTTCTTTTCTATAACAGTTTTCCAAAGTTCCTCTCGATCAAACCTTTCTTCCAATTCATTCAAAAGCATCTGCAGATGCATCTCTGAAAAGTGTTCTGAGATCCTGTTCACATATTAAGCAGTGTACGTGAAATCAGTTTACAGAAGGTAGAAGATGACAGTGACAGAAAAATAAATCTAAAAACCCATAAGTTTGTTCCTAATTTTTCAAAAAATGAAATCAAAATATGAATATAGAGAATATGCAGGTGAATGAACAACAGAAACCAATGTCTCAATACTGCCACTGAATGATTAGCCAGCTACAGAGAATAGACGAAAGCCTATGCTGTTGTGAACAAAATAGTGTCATCCAAAATGTTCCAAAACCTACATAAATGATAAACCTGCTTCCAGAGACCAAAAGCATGTCATCTTGTCCAAAGTAAGAGGCACTCAATCTTAAAAGTTGTCCTGATTAAGCCCAACTATACAAGAAAGTCATTGCACTAAAAATGTGTACAAATCTCGTAATAAACAAATATCAAATATAACCAGTTGGCATCAAGGATGAGAACACAAAAAACACTGCAATCTTACTGTTCCATGCCTAGGTGGTGCAACTTTTGCTTTCAAGTTCCAACCCATTCATTTCCCACAGTGTTTTATCCTGTTGTTGCTGCTGCTTCCTAATATAATCTACCAATCCATATAGAGATAATCTATGGGTTGCTAAACAATATCCTGGAAAGGCCAGTATACATCATTTCATATTAATGTCTTTGTTACCGGATCCACCACCCAAGTGTGTAGGATCCACGAATCCACGGATCCGATACATATCCGGATTGGATCCGCCTCGGATCCACCATGGAAACGGATCCCCTCTAGAAGGAAACGTATCCTGGTCCTATGAAACAGATCCTATGAAAAATAAAAATAAAATCCTGAAATTTTCAAACGGATCCTATGAAAAAACAAACAATTCCTAAAATTTTCAAACGGATCCTGCAACTTCCAGTGCTTCTATGACCCATTGATCCCCCCAAAAAATTATGTTTAAATGAAAACTTAGAAAAACCCTAAACACCTAATGGCTAAAAGCGTAAACCCCATTCCTGCTCAAGGTCTGATCTATCCTTATGTCGAGATATGCTCTTGGACTCTGATAATATCAAAATCAAGGTCTGCTCTCAACATTTTTATTTGATATATCTTTATGGTCAAGGCTTGTTGTCAAGGACTGATCTATCTTTATGTACTATGTTGTTGCTCACTTCACCTACACTGTTCTGTAGCCTTTCCATAGCATTCAAGAAAACCACTTTATTGCCTGCTGATAGGGACATGTGGATGTGGCTCACAAAAACCCTATTATGACCTGCTTCAAGTTCATGCTGAAATGGTTTTTAAAATTATCAATATCACAACTTATCAAATTATCAGTTATAGTACATGAACTCTCGTTTTTGGCAATAACTTATAGTTCTACTCTTGTGTTTCCTAATTAGTTTTGTTTCCTCCTATTTTTCTATTTATTATAAAAAATAAATTATTTTTTTTGTATTTGCCGTTTCCCCGTCGTATCCGGATGCTGGGTTTTAAAAAATCTAGCGAATCCGTATCCTGGTAACTTGAATTAATGTCAACAAAGACATACATCAAGAAATTAATTCTTCAAGGAGATGCTCATGCAAATCTCCAGGCCACATCTCTCTGTGACAAAGTAAAGAGTATGCACAAATTCACTGACAAAATATATTTGGCCATGAACATGAATTCTCTAACTCTTGCAAGACTAAAAATTAACAAACTCTTGTAACAATTTCTTTAGCTTACCATTTGACACTTCAGCCAAAACCTATGGCAACGCCTCAGTTGCCAAAAACTCTATTCTAGATCAATATCAGGAAGCTAATGAAATTTACTACAACAATAAATGCAATCCTACATCTACCACATACATATATAAAACCCCAATCTGAAACAAAAGGATCCCAGATTTGGTTGTCAAAAAGATCCTCTACTGTGAAATCCAGTTAATGATATCTAAACAAACAGCAAAAATGAGCTACAGCCGCCTTCAGTTGCCAGGGTACAACAGTGAAGGGACACACCAGACCAATGTTTTAAAACTAAGACTCCGACTCAGAATCGGTCGAGGGTCAACTCAAAATCGGACTTGGGCTCGGCAATGACTCGGCCGATTTGATTTTAATGACTTGGATTACTAAAAAAACACAAAATATTTTAATTTTAAAGAATTAAGATATTTTAAAGATTATAATCCATCATTCCAAAGCATTAGAGACAAAATATCCAAAAGTATGATCATATATATACCATATAAGGATGAACATATCGAAATTGCACGAATGGTACTGTGCCAATGTGCAAGGCTGCAAGCAGCAATACATAATACATATATGCAAGACTGAACAAAATGAAAATACATAATCAAAGAGGCCTAAATGGCATGTATGATGTAGAGTGACAGAGTCCAAAAAACAAAATGCTATGATACTAGTAATAAGTATGCCACTACATCATTGATCAACATGATCAATAATCAAACTCATCACCACTGCTAGAACTAGAACTCAGACTAGCAATGACATAAGCAATGGCATCCGACTCGGGCTCAAACCCTTCAAGGTCATCTACAATTGTTACAATAGGAGCAACACTAGCTGGAGTACTCGCTGAATGCATAAAAGCACGAGGTGGACGTGGATCAGGGTCTACAGGTGTTGACATCTGTCCCTCCCTACTAGTGCCTACCATATTTGGAATGAAATAATTTTATATCAAGATTCAATAGTTGTATCAAATTATTAATATATATTATATGGAAACACTCATATTATTCAATGATAGAAAAAAATTATTATGGATTTAGACACTACACCTACATCAGCATGAACTGATGATGGTACTAGTAATAGTAGATTTGCTCCTATAGTAACATGATTGGCTGCATCTAGCTCAATATCAAAATCTGGATCAAACTCGGGCTCTCGAGTCTCCACTAACCAATCTGAGGTTGGATCAATATCATCCAACACAATAGGATATATATCAAGTCTTTTGTTCATCAATTGGTTGCGCCTTAAGCGAAGATTGTACTGCACAAAGACTAAATCATTTAACCGGTTTTGCTCTAAATGGTTTCTCTTCTTCGTGTGAATTTGCTCAAAGACAGACTAGTTGCGCTCACGCCCGGAAAAATTGCATGGTTGACTAAGGATTCGGATTGCAAACTTTTGCAATTGAATGCCTTTCCCACCAAATGACTCCCACCAACTTGCTGCAAGTGCAAATGGAGTTAAATCAACGAATTAGATTGTGAATTTAACTAAATATTGAAGTTATTAAATTTTAAAAATTAAACAACTAAATTCAATAAAAACAATGGAATTGTTTACCTAGTTGGTCCACATCTCTTGCAACCTTAGCCACAAGTTTGGCAAAGGTACCTGTGGCTCTAGTGAAAGTAGTAAGTTGTTGGTGTATCTCCAACTGCTCCATCTCATTTGGGACCATGCGCCCAAGGCACTCATACAATCCATCTTTGACCTCCCCAGACTGATCTTCTCCAAACCGAGATCTATAATTATACCTTGGGTTCAGGTAATACCCAGTTGCATGTATAGGGCGATGGAGTTGAGTGTTCCATCTCCTATCAATGATATCCTAGATAGGCCCATACTTGGCCACTCTATCCTTGTATGTTGCCCTTGTTTGGTCATTTGCTTGATCCATGGCCTCATAAATGTATTCCATGGCCAATCTTTCCCCATCCACCAACCGCAACACCTTAACAAGTGGCCCAGTAATTTTCAAAACCTCTGTTGTTTTTTTCTAATATGAGCTTGCCAAAGATTTTATTCTTGATGTATTTACTATTTTCCATCTGTTCTGCAGGCCCATTTACTTGAACTCCATTCATCACTTGAAACCATTTGTTCCAAGTTCTGTCTTTGAGCAAGGAGAGATTGCAACTTGAGGAAACGAGTTGCAAATCTAGTAATGGAGGGCCTAACAAGTTCCCTTCCCTGTGTGTGTTTCCACATCAAGCTCAATACCCATGATTGGCAGTAGATGTATCTTGTGATGCTTTTGGCGTGCTCTACAGTGTGCCTGATTCAATCCTATTTGCATATGTCCTCAAGCATGAGGTCTATGCAATGTGCCACACATGGGGTCCAAACTATTGTTCTGTATTTTTCCTCTAACATCTCACCAGCAAGAACATAGTTAGAGGCATTATCCGTGATGACTTGCACAACATTAGCTACCCCACCTCCTCAACAACCTCGACAAAAAGTTGAAATAACATATTTGCATCTTTCACCTTCTCGGATGCATCATATGATCTCAAAAACAAGGTTCCCTATGGGCAAGAGGCAGGGAAGTTTATGATGGTTCAATTCTTTGCATCGATGCATCCATCTGATATGATAGTGCATCATGTTTTGGCCCATGAATCTTTGAACTCCTTAACGTATTCACCCAAGGATTTAATCTCTTTCTGCAAAAGAGATCCTCTCAAGTCATGCATACTAGGGCCTTTGAAGCCCTTACCAGCAGCAACAACAGACTCCCACATAGGTTGGAAATATGGTGAGCAGGCAGAATTGAAAAGGATATATGCATCATGCCACCATCTAACTATGTACTCATGAGCAGTTACTTTGTATTGCTTTTTCCAATGTGCATCTATGGTGGGCTGAATTGGTCGAGAAGCAGCAGCATTGTCAGAGGTGTTTTGAGGTGAGAAATAACTTTGGATATTGCTCCCTTTTTTAGACACATTTGTTTGGGAGGGGGGAACATACTGAAAGGTATCCCTGAAAATGGGAGAAGGAATGGATGAGGAGCCTTCATATTCAGCATGAGGGACAAGTCTCATCATCTCTACAAGATGCCTTTTCTTCCCTATTTCTGCCTCTCTCCCTTTTTGGTTAGTCTTCTCCACTTCATACTGTTCAAATTGTTGTTGCAACTCCAACCTTATCTCTGCAATCTCCTCTGAATCAGCTTCACATGGGGCAACATTTCTTCTAATGGCAGCCAAGTGTTGTTTGAGCCTATGAATGCCTTCTCCCTTGATCCACTTTTTACAATATTTGCAATATATCTTCCCTTCAGCCACATCAACATGGATCCATGCTGGATCTTTTGATTTCGGAGCCATTTTGAAATGCAAATGGACAATTCACACTTCAACTGTTCAAAAAAATGAAAAAAAAATTACAGACTGTAAATTACATTAACATCATACATTATGATCATTGATTATACAAATATATAATAAATATTGCAAACTTACGGTAAACTGTAGACTGTAAATTTTATTCTCAAATTTCAAGAACAAGTCAACAAAATGCAAATAAAATTAAATTGACAGTCTCAGGACTGTCAATTTAATTTTATTTGCATTTTGTTAACTTGTTAAGTTCAAAGTTGTTATTGAAAAAAATTTACAGACTCGGGACAAAGAAAAAAATTGATAGTCCTGAGTCTGCAAATAAAATCAAATAAAATTAAATTACAGACATCTACATTTTATAAAAACAAGTCTACAGAATAATCCACGGACCACTGGTCCACTCCAACACTGGCGGCAGCCTGCAACGTTGCACTTGCACAATCCACGGGCCACTCCAAGACTCAAGTCCAACGCTGCACAGTCCAGGACTCCAGGCCCAACTCCAACTTCTCCAACGGGCCACTCAACAGGCCACTCCAATGCTGGTGTTGCTACTGCACAGTCCAAGTCTCGAGTCTTGACTCCTCGACTGTCCAACACCGGCGGCTGCACCCACACTCCACGTCACTCCAGTGTCCACAGTCTACTGTGGAGGAGGCAGCTTAGGCAGCGGGCTAACTGTTAACACTCATGACTCCAGGCTGCGGCTACTCCAAAGTTCCAAACTCCAAACAATATCGGTGGATAAAAAAAATATAAGTCATAATGTGTTATGGTAGTTTGTTTGGGTTAGGTTAGGTGTTAGGTTAGGGGTGGCCTGGGTTAGGTTAGTTTTTAGGATAGTTTAATGATTAATTTTTATAAAAGTTACGATGATATTTTAAAAAACATCAACTTGAACCTGTGACTCAACGAGTCGACCTTTAACTCGGTCGAGTTGGCCGGTTCGGTACCGAACCGGCCACCCGACCCAAGTTAAAGGCCGAGTCGGATCAGCTCGGGGTCAACTCGGTTGACTCGGCCGAGTCCGAGTCGGATCAGCTCGGGGTCAACTCGGTTGACTCGGCCGAGTCCGAGTCCGATCAGGCCGAGTTTTAAAACTGTGCACCAGACAGGGATAGGAACAAAGATGTGGAAGTCATTTTAGAAAACCACAGCCGAGTCCAAGTCCAATCAGGCCGAGTTTTAAAACTGTGCACCAGACAGGGATAGGAACAAGGATGTGGAAGTCATTTTAGAAAACCACGGTGCAGTGGTACATGGGGGTGCATCACATAAAATTTTCATTATCTATTTTTTTATAAAATTTGTAGAACAGAACCAAATTTTATCTACAACAATAAAGCTTAAAACATAAAATAATATGATTTATTAAGTAATTATATTATAAGACTCATGCAGGAGGGGTTGACATAGTGTAAAAAATGAGAAAGAAAGTTTCATTTAAAAAACTCGGGAAATCTGAATGTGAAAATTTTTTTTGGCCTTAGTGCAATGAGGAAAAACAGTTTCGGATGACTGACGTTGCCACAGTCAATAATCTGCTGTAGCTGCTTCTTTCAGCAATTTTTGTTTTGAGTTTTGAGGGAGGGCATACCCCAATTTTGGATTTTGCAGTGTGGGGAGATTTTTTGTACCTACAAGAAACCCCTACTACTGAACAATATGGACACAGTTTGCATAAGCACTAGATATTATTGTCCTACTGGATATAGAATGATGGAAATCAAATTTCAGGCACAATTGAATGGCTTTTTCCAACCTGCTGAAAACTAGCTATCCAAGTCAGATTAGATGTTCATAAACAAACCAACAGACATACTTGCTATCTGCCTGGGAACTGTTTGTCCAAGTAGAAGATACACTTGTTCATAACAGACTAAATGAAAATAATCATTAATGCAGAGTCAGAGACACATTCACAATAATGGAATGAGAATCCAAAAAAAAACACTTCCCCACAGATTTCTCTAGTCATTGCCAATGGCCTGAACATTCATGAAGTTCAACAACTGTACAGAAAGAATGACTGCATAAAAATATGTATTACCACACACTTGGGCCCTCACCCTTTCCATGTTTCTCCTTCCCAAGTGAAGACCTCAGTTTATACTTGTTTTAGATCCAAACTCATTAGCAACAATTACGATTGTTTAGACACCTAATATTCATAATTTGTAGATTCCAAGAACAACCATACGCTAACTCCTGGTCAGCCTCAGCTGGCTTTAAAAATATTTTTAACATGCACTAACCAAAGTCTGCTGCTCGGCTTGTGCATCACCAACTTACCTTGCCGCCTGTTCATTTTGTTAAAGATAATGCAGCTGCGAGAGCCATTCTCTGGGAGGATGGCACCCTAGTCAGTTAACTAGGGTTCCTGGTCAATTAACCAGGCAGTGCAAGTCCCTAGCGCCCCTAGAAGTTTACTGGGGTTCTTGGTCTAGGACCAAGCAGATCAAAGCCATGGCAAAGTTCCTAGCATGTGGCTAGGGCCCCTAGGGCCCCTATCTGTCTCTAGGGCATTCTGGTCAGGGACCAGACAGCTTCTTGGTCGTAAAGACCAAGCAGATCCTACAGGCAGAGACAGAGACACCTTGGTCTGGGACCAAGCAGATTCTTGGTCAAGGACCAAGCAGGTCCTGTAGGTGTACTCCTAGTCAAGGACCAGGGGGTTGATCAACATTCAGTCTAGAACTGAAGCTCGGCCTAGGGCTGAGGACCATTCTCCGGGAGAATGGAGGACCTGGTCAGGGCCCAAGGGGTTGATCAACATGATTCAATCTGGGACTGAAGCTCAACCTAGGGTTGAGAGCCATTCTTTAAGAATAGAGGATCTTGGTGAGTTAACCAAGATGATGATGTATGATGCCCTCCTCTCCTACGTCTTCGAGATGGCTGAGCTAGGTTGTTTCAACAAGGGACTGGACACCCCTTGATGGAGTCACTAGCATTGACCTTAGGAGCAGTCAGGCAAAGTCTGATTTGAAAGTAACTCTTAGTATAAGGAAGGTTCTCTACCCTAATTTAATTTATCAGATCTGATTTATTTTGTTGATTAGTTTATTTAATTTAATACTGTGGTTCTGTAAATTTTGATTTTTTATTGCATTAAAGTATAGTTTTTGTTAATTTTGTTCAAAACACTAGATTTTATCACAATTGAAATTGAAGAGATGTTCAATCCACAAAGCAATATCATCCTAACTTTCCCATTGGCTTCATCCTTGAATTATCTTAACGCAGATGTGGCATCTGCTAACATGGCATTTCCTCCAACATTGACCCACACTCTCGTGGTAAATCAGGAAAGGATGAGGGATTCTCCTTACTTTTCTTTGTTAAAGTATTGTAACTTAGGAAGATATTCCAAATGTATTGATTGTATTCCTCCATCAAGATGAGTTTGGTCATGTAAGAATCATTGAAAGAATCAATGTAAACCTCCGGATGTAAGTCAGGTCAATAGTACCCAAGTGTCATTATTATAAATATTATTTTCGGTGTCTTACTAGACAAGTTGGCCCTGTCAGTCAGACAAGTCGACACTGCTAGGTTCTAGGTCAAGTCAAAAGATAAATATAACAAGGGAGGCGCTCCCCTTCATTTGTACACACTCACTCAAGCAAGTTTGCAAGAGAGAGAAGAACAAGTGCACCAAAAAGAAGAGAGAAGCGATTGTCTTGGGTTTTACACTGCTCTAGTTGAGTTCTATACTGAAGAAGTTTTGTAGGGCTTTCTCCCTTGTGGTTTCCCCAAGGAAAATCTTTGTGGTCTTTGTGTTTTTGTGTTTGTTGTTCTTTCAGTGATCCTAGTATTGAAAATTGTTTTAAGATATCATCTAAGCAATTAAGAAAAGTTAACATGGTATCAGAGCCACCCAAAAAGGAGACACTGCATAGCTAGGGTTTGTCATTCTGAACAAATCCCTCGACAGATCAACCAAAAAAGAGGGCTCACTCAACTCACCTCAGAAGGGCGCATCTTTCTATGAAAACATAACTGAATTCCAAGAAGTTTCAGTTTTGGACCAGACACTACTCCCGTGAAGAACTAGGGATTCAGTTTTCTTGAGACTTCATCATCGATCTCAGAAAAAGCAAGATACAGTCTAGCTCGCCTTGGGAAGGCACATCTTTTCCATCACTCAGCCCTACCAGTGATCTCAACTGGAAAATTAGGGTTTCTTCATCAAACCCTAGGTCATCTGAAGAAGGTCAACCAAAAGTTGTATTCATCAAGTAAGTATTACTTCCTCTAATTCCATTTTAAGTTCTCATTCTGTTAAAAGATGACAAAGAGTACCAAGCTAGATGAGAAGCTTGAAGGTGCTGAAAACTTCAGAGCATGGAAGTATCGGATCATGCTCATCCTAGAAGAAAATGATCTAGAAGGATTTATAAAGGAGGAAGTTGCAGAACCAAAAGAAGATGAAGCAAAATCCAAATACAAGAAGGATATGATCAAGGCTAAGAGGATCATAGCTGATTCCATCAAAGATAACTTGATTCCTCAAGTATCCTCAAGAAGGACACCAAAGGAAATGTTTGATGCTCTATCCAGCTTATTTGAAGGAAGAAATATCAATAGAAAGATGTGATTAAGGAATCACCTCAAAAGTTTAAAGGCTCAAAAGTCAGAAACGATGCAATCATAGCTCAAATCAAGGAGCAGCTGGAAGCTATTGGTGATATGGTTGAAGAAGCATAAATTGTAATGACCACCTTGAATGGTCTTCCAAGAGATTGGGAACCCTTTATCCCTTTATCCGAGGAATCTGTTCAAGAAGAAGACTAACCAAGTTCCGACAGTTATGGGAAGAATGTGTTCAAGAAGAAGAAAGAATAGCAGCCAGAGAAGAGACGCTAAATGAAAATGAGGATCAAGCTTTGGCGGTCCATATCAAAGGCAAGAACAAGAGAAAGAGTTATGACCATCCTCTTAGAGAAGCTCAAGGGTTTGAAAAGTCCAAGAAATACTTCTCAAATTATGAATGATTCACTTGTCATAAGATGGGACACATTGTTATAAATTGTCCCATGAAGGCAATGTTGATTTTTCTGAGCAGCACCGTGAGCCATTCTCTTAGAAGAATGGAGACATTTGGTCCAGGACCAAGATGTGGAACCAGTCCGGTACTAGGGGACTCAAGCTTGAGTTGAGTGACCATTCTGTTGAATGGGGATATCTGGTCCGGGACCAAGATATGGAACCAGTCCAGCACTAGGGGACTCAACCTTGAGTTGAGTGACCATTCTTTTGAATGGTGACATCTGGTCCGGTACCAAGATGTGGAACCAGTCTAGCACTGGGGGACTTAGCCTAGAGTTGAGTGGCCATTCTTTGAATGGAGGCACCTGGTCAGTTACCAAGAATTTAACCTAGTCCGAGACTAGAGGCTCAGCCCAGGGCTGAGGGCCATTCTTCGGGAAAATGGAGGCGCTTGGTCTGTTACCAAGTATTTGACCTTGTGTCAAATTATACAACCTATGGCTGAGGCACTTGGTCTGTTACCAGGATAACACTATAAGCCCTGGACCGGGTCTAGGCATATGTGACACTCTGACCCTCGATCAGTGGAATTTGTGATCTTCCCCAAGGATTAGCTACCCTTGGTTAAGACACCTTAGTATCTGATCTTGCTGTCACACAGACTGTGAGATAAAAGCATTAGCAATTCTCTGTTTATGATGATGTACTTTGATTGGGGATGAAGGACCACCTTGACCACCTGTTTTGACCACAGGGCACTTGAAAAAAGCTAAAGCAAAAGTCTAAAATACATAAGGACCCTTAGTACCACTAAGGTGTCAAAGTGAAAGTGCAAAAAGACCTTTAGTACCACTAAAGGTAAAAGTCAAAGTGATAAAAGAATAAAATAATAATATTTTGTTCTTTTGAGTTTTGGTCCACTTACAAGTGACGGAAAGGCTATAAAAGAAGATCAATCCATTTCATTATTACACACACACTTGCTCTCACAGGTGCAGCTACTCCAACAGCAGAATTCGTTGGTTATTGAACGGAAGAAAGTTTGGTGGATTTTCCCTAGCATGGATGAGTCTAGCTAGGGCATCCACACTTGTTCAGCAAACCCTAAGCTAAGGTTTATAGTGATCTCTTGCAGAAACCTTTTACCTTCTTCATCAACTAGGGTTTAACCCTAGACATCACTCTCCCCACGGCAGCCTTCTTCTTTCCTCACGGGCAGGTGTTTTACTTCACGGGTAGCCCCTCTTCCTCACGGGAAGGCTTCCCCCTTCACTGGGCAACTTCTCTACTCCATGGGCAGGGTGCCTTCTTCACGGGCAGCCCTTCTTTGCCCACGAGCTGCCACAGCAGGCTCGGGGCAGCTTGCAAGTGCGCACGAGTTGCCACAGCAGGCTTGGGCAGCCTGCAAGTGCCCACGAGCTGCTACAACAGGCTCGGGCAGCCTGCTAGGGCCTCGGGCAGGCAACAAATAGGCCCGAAAGAATTCTACACAGGCCACCAACCCTCAGGCCAATAGCAAAGAGACCCGACAAGGCTCGAGCAGTACTAGGGCAACCCGACAGATCTTCGGGCAGCAACAAAACAAGCCCAGGTAGGCCTAATAGGACCTGGGAAAAGAAGACCAGGTCACGGGCAAACCAAGTAGGATCCGAGCAGCAGGACAACAGGTCATCCAAGCAAATCCGTACGTATCTAGGAAGAATCTAATTTTCTGGGCAGGAGAGAGAAAGTTAGGGTAGAAAGCCCTAATTTGGCATTTTATGTAAAAATGATCTTCAGTAATTTGTGGATCTGTGGTACAAGCGCATTAGGGTTTGTGAATTCATTGAAGAACTCAGTCATCTCATTTACGAAATGAATTACTAATGCTTTTGGGGGTTTTGTCCTTTAAAGGTTTCCCCAGTGAAAAACTCGTGTTCAATGTGTTGAGGTGTTGATGCTATTTACTGCACTTGTCATTTGTTATGTGTTAGTCTGCAAATTTTGAAGTATTCATGCTAATGCAAAAACTTCAACATGGTGTCAAAGCTTAGCATGTGAAGACCCAGTAAGAAGAAATTATTGTTGTCTTCCTAGACCTTGGGATATTTTGCAGACTTGACATTTGACTAAGTGGCAGAGATGGCCACCAACATCTTCAGACCGGAAGAAAAGCTTCAAGGTTCAGCTAACTGCAATTCCTGGAAAGCTAGGCTTACATCTATCCTAGAGGAAAATGACCTTAATGAGGTTGTGTTAACACCATTGAAGAGCCAACATCTAATGCTGGAAGGACTGCATTCAAGAAGAAGCAAGCTAAGGCTAGAAGGATCATCTATGATTCTGTCAAAGAAACTTTGATGCCCAACATCACATCATTGAAGACTGCCAAAGAATGCTTTGACACCTTGACAAACTTGTATGAGAAGAAGGCTCCCAGTCATAAGAGTCTTGAAGAAAAGGCTCCGAACATTGAAGATGAACAAGGATGAAGCGATTGGACCCTTCTTCACAACGATTGCACAGGTAAGAGATCAACTTATTGCTATTGGTACTACTGTTGATGATGATGACCTTGTGCAGACTGTGGTCGATGGTCTCCCAAGCTCTTGGGAAACATTCCTGGCATATGTCAGTAGACGTGAGAATCAGCCGAACATTGAAAGAATTTGGCATGATTGCTTGGAAGAAGAGGGGAGGACTTCAAGCAAGGCAACTAAGGAAGGAAACCTTGCACTTGCAGCAAAGACAAAGAAGTTCAAGAAGCCCTCCCCTCAGCAAAAGAAGGGAAAGAAACCTCAAGGTAAGTTATCTGATGTTTCAAAAGTGTAATGCTATAATTGCCAAAAGTTTGGGCACTTTGTCAGGGATTGTGTTGCCGCCTTTCACACACCGAGGGGGAGGGACGTGGCAGAAATCTTCAAGCCACTAGGTGTGTCCTTGGGGGCAAGTCTCGAGTCAAGGCTATCACCTTGTTCTTGACTCCTTCGTTTAGGCTCAACTCCTAACGAAGCCAAGGGGGGTAGACCCTATTAAGTTACTAAGGAAAAATTATTTAGTATGATGATGTTAGACTGAATGAGTTACTTATGAGTTTGAAATTTAACCATAAACAACCATAGATGACAAGATAACAAATGAGCACACGAAAGCACAATGCTGAGACACAATATATATATATAGAAAAAAAATAGCCAGTGCCTTAAAATGGAGTCATAAAATAATCAAAGTACCTGCATGTGCTTGGAGTGAATGTTTTGCGATTGCCTCTTGGTACGTTTTAAGTTAATGTGAAATATGAGTTGATTAAAATTAGGCAAGGGGGGTACTCCAGATATACCCGAGGGTACTTGGAGTATGTCCAAAACTAAACCTTCACAGCTACCCGTAAGGAATATGTGGGCTGAATGGAGTCTCTGAGACTGTTGTTCATAATGCACCCGAAGGTGTAACAGAGATCGACGCCTCGAGGTCACTTTTCAGGAGTTCCCGCTTCCTTTGGGTATTTTGCCACCGCTTACGGTTTGATCGAGGCGTTGGATTTTCGTCTGTTGGCGGTTGATTAGGGAAGGTGAAGACAAATTAAACTAGTCACTGACGTTGCTTTTGATGCAGCTTGACTGATCGGACGAACCGCAGCCAAGTGCAAAGCATATGCACCAGAGTCTTGTCAAAGTTAGTGAGTTTTAAAGAATGTGTTTTCTTAGAAAGAAAAACACTCCAGGAACCTCTTTCGGTCCGGGAATCAAGGAGAGGGTTGATTTTAGAACAATTACTTACAGAAATTAATGATAAGCAGCAAGCAGAAACAAATCACAAGTTTTCTAATTATTCTTACCACGCATCTCTTTCCCCTTACGGGTCAATCGAGAAGTCGTGGGGTAAGTATTCAAGTTACTTTGATACTGTAATATGGAATATATGATAAAGTAATCAAAGCATGTTATTCTGCATGAATGAAACTAATCTAAAGCGAACAGAAATAAGACAATGCGAAAAATGACAAAAAATGCGTGAATCCCCCCAGGGGGGATGGGGAATGGACTCGAAAGAGCCTATTCGAAGAAACCTTTTATTATCCGATGTTACAATATCAGTAAACGTATCTGAATCATCTTGGTTCTTGTACAGGATGAAACCAAGATCTTCCAAATTGCCCAAAATTAAAATTACAGTTAAAAGGGAGACCCCTAGGGGGATTCGGATGATCCAAAAGCCACTTTCGAACAACAGCTTCTCCTCTTTCTGTTATGCCTGCTAAAAGAAAGCGAGCTCATTAGAATGAAAGATGCCCAAAAGCACTTTGAAAGTACCTTTGGGTCAGCCTACTTTAAACCAAAAAAAACTAAGTTAAAACTAGTTAAAACGGTAAAAAAAGAACCAAGGAAAGCAAGCTTTCCTTGGGATCTTGGCTTGCTGTTTGGGCAGCCAATGAGATGTGCACCAATTGCTGGATTTTATCTTTTAAAAACAGAAACAGAAATCTAATGCATGCAAACTATGGATTCTCTTTAAATTGCCATGCAAAACGGACGATTTCCCTAAATTAGATCTAGAATGCTTTATGAAACTTTTTAGGAATGAGATCTAGATTGTGAGCCTTGAAATAATAGATCTATGTAAGTTTTACTTTAAGATAATAGATCTGAATAATGACAAATCTTGTAAACAAAGTAACCAGGTAAAATTTTGATTTTTAGAAGGAACAAGAGAGAGAAAGAGTGCTGGAAGCCTAGGAATGTTGGGCTTTGGAGTCTGCTTTGGTGGAACACCGAGGGATTATGTCCTCAAAAAGATCCTGAAGACGAGGAAGATTCAAACTAGCTCAGCCCCTTCTACAAGGGAGATCACCTGCAACTTAGAAATCCTTGCACAAACAAATGGTTAAAGCATGGGTGTTGCTAGAAAAAGACAATTAGAAAGCATGCAATTAAACTTAAAATACATGCAACTCTAAGAGATCTGAAACAAGCGAACAATAAGAGCACAAATCAAACTAGAATGATCTCTTACCCTAACTGGAGAGGAGCTCTCCTTCTAGGCCAACAATTAAACAACAAAAAGCAAAAGATCAATAATACAGATTATACCTCATAAGCACTTGACAATCATCATCCACACATGAAAAGCATTACACCATAGATCTTGCCTCCAAAGCTTCTTTATTCCAAAAATAGTACACAATACAATAGCAATAGCTCTTCAATCCAGCTCTAACTAGCTTGGAAGAGGTAATATGTGCTTTATTTATAGCAAAAACAGAAGATCTAGCCCGGGGGGGGCGCAAATCCCAAGGAGAGAGAGACTGCAGCTGCATGTGGAGTAAATCTGGGCCTGATCTATGTCTAACTGAGCCTGATCTGAGTCTCACTGAGTGCAACTATCAATCGGAGAGTTGATATGTCTGACACCTCAACCTGCTGACTGAAGCATCCACAAAAACTCAACCAGAAGGGCCCACACGTGAGGAGGAGAGGAGGAGGGTACAATTCCCAAGATTGCATGCAATAATGTACTCTTTGTTCAGCCCAGATCAGCCCCTTCAGTCAAGGAATGGTCAGATCCAGTCAATCCCAAGCCGATGAGACCGATTTCAATCAAATCGGAGCAAATCCCAATGATTTAGGATTTGAGGTTTTCTCCATTATTTAATTAATTTATTAATTAAAATAATCAATATTTGATTTTTTGGGATTTTTGACCTAAGTGATGAACAAATCACTCAAAACTTAGAAAAAGTGGGTTTATGGGTTTACATGGTGCTCTTAGCTTGAAAATGAGCACCCCCATGACTGAAACTGATTTTCGAGCCCACTTTTATTACAAAATCATTTTTTCCAATTAGACTATTAAAAATATAGCCTAAGTTTTGTGGAAAAATTAAAATTAAAAAAACTTCAAAGATTAAAAAAAATTAAAACCTAAGGGGACTTAGACATGTTCATATGACTCGACCATGATGCCTAGCATGTTTATACATTGACGCATCGACTCTAATAACCTCAATAGGCCTAAATGCCAAGTCGACCACCCCAACTTTGGAGGTATTGAGTGAAAAACTCATAAATTATCAGTCGTTTATTCAACAACCAATAATAAACAAGGGAAAAGACACCCTGGGCTAATCGGATTGACAAATAAAGTCTAAGAGACCGAATCTTTTACAGACACTATCATGCTAGAACATCTTATTACAACTCCCCCATGGGGTATGAACATGTGATATAGTACAACAAGCACTTCCCAGAAGCACTTCCCAAGGTCTTCTGAAGTCCAAACAAATCATCTTTGTCCGGTTCAACAGGCTCACTTGATAAAAAACCACTAAGTACAACTTAGGTGGTAACAGATTGCAAGCAGACCAAGAAGAAATTCAAAAAAAAGATTTCAAGCATCTGTTGCAGAAGAAGAAGAAGAAAAACACCAGGGCTAACAAAGAAGACGAACCTAGAAGAGAGTACTACCTGATCTCCACTCTCTCTGGATCCATCACAAACAGTGCTACATCTTGATTAGTGGATAGTGGTGCCTCCAGGCATATGACAGGTAACTGTGGATCTCTCACCAGTTATAGAAAGAAGAAGTTCACTACACAAGTAGAACTTGGAGATGACTCCACTTACAAGATTGAAGGAGTTGGCTCAACTTCACTTCAACTTGATTCAGGTACGATTTTACCTATTGATGATGTCTTATATGTTCCTGGTTTGAAGAAGAATCTTCTATCTGTTGTTGGCTTAGAGGACAAGGGCTACCAAGTCCTCTTCATGGACAAGAAAGTCCTACTATGGGCAAAGCATGAAAAGCTAAGCTCAGCTGTACAGATTGGGGTTCAAGAGGGAGGCCTTTACAAGGCTTCCGAAGATTCCACCCATGCTTGGATACACCATACAGTTGATCCATGTGAGTTGTGGCATAGAAGGTTTGGACACCTTCACTACACAGCTCTTCTAGGCTTGCAGAAGATGGTCACAGGTATACTAGAGGTATCTCCAAAACATGATGGAATTTGCAAAGGATGTGCTCTAGGTAAGAACACTAAGAAATCCTTTTCCAGAAGCAAGAATAGATCTAAAGGCATTTTAGATTTGATTCACTATGACATTTGTGGGCCTATGTCTTCACCCTCCTTGAGTGGGTGCTTGTATTATGTCTTGTTCATAGATGCTCATTCTCGGAAGTCATGGATTTACTTCCTCAAGGCCAAAAGTGAAACTTTTGATAGGTTCAAAGAGTTCAAGGCTCTGATTGAAAATCAAACAAGCAAACACATCCGCATCTTGAGATCAGATAACGGAGGTGAGTATGAATCTAATGAGTTTGATGATTTTTGTCGAGAAGCAAGAATCAAGAAAGAGCTAACAGTACCGTACAACCCTCAGCAGAATGGGGTTGCAGAAAGGAAAAACAGAATGATCTGTGAAGCTGCTAAATCCATGCTTACTGATCTAGATATTCCTTTATCCTTGTGGGATTAAGCTGCATGTACTGCTGTGTACATCCAAAATAGAAGCCCTCATGCTATCTTGGGGCAGAGGACTCCAAAAGAAGCCTTCACCGAGAAGAAACCTGCAGTTGACCACATGAGGATATTTGGCACTCCAATTTACATTCATGTGCCAAAAGAAAAGAGGACTAAGCTAGAGCCTTCCGGTAAGAAAGGTATATTTGTCGATTATAGTGACAACTCGAAGACATATCGCATCTATGTACCTGGACAAAGGTACATTGAAGTCAACAGATATGTGATCTTCCATGAGGAAGTCGTGTTTCGTCAAACACAAGAGCTTTCAAAGGAATATGAAGTACCTCCTCCTGAGGTTCCAGATTCAGAAGTTCAGAGGGAGGAAGAGGAATTTGAGGATCAAATTCCAGATGCACCTGAGGATACTAAAAGTCCACTAGAAGAACTGCTTGAAGTTCCTCCTTCCCAAAGGAGACCTGTTTGGTACCGAGAAACGGTACAAGAAGCCGAGAAGCATAAAGCTCCTCCCAGGACTTTCAAATTCCAGATGCACCTGAGGATACTGAAAGTCCACCAGAAGAACTGCTTGAAGTTCCTCCTTCCCAAAGGAGACCTGTTTGGTACCGAGAAACGGTACAAGAAGCCGAGAAGCATAAAGCTCCTCCCAGGACTTTCTGAGAAAGCATAAGACCACAAAAGTACTCCGGTCTTATGAGCCAGCTCATTAGTGCAGAACCTTCCACATACAAAGAAGCAGCAAGTCAACAGGTATGGGTTGATGCCATGATTGAAGAGTACAGTTCAATCATGAAGAATGATGTGTGGGAAGTTGTACCTAGACCAACAGGAAAGTCAGTAGTGACATCCAGATGGTTTTACAAAATCAAGCATGTTGTTGATGGCAGTGTGGAGAAGTATAAAGCCATATTCGTAGCTCGTGGCTTCACTCATAAAAAAGGCATTGACTATGATGAGACATTTGCTCCTGTTGCCAGGTATACTACCATCAGAACCATCATTTCTCTTGCTGCAATATTCGGATGGAAGTTACATCAGACGGATGTAAAGACAACCTTCCTCAATGGCAAGATTGAGGAGGAAGTCTATATTGAACAACCTGAAGGCTTTGTGACTCATGGGAATAAGACCCATGTGTGTAAACTAAAGAAAGCGTTGTATGGACTAAAACAGGCTCCAAGAGTCTAGTATGCGAGTATGGATGGATTTCTCCACAGCTTGGGGTTTTCCAAAAGTACAGTTGACTCCAACTTGTACTTTAAGGTTGTTCATAATCATATCTTGATCCTTGTTCTATATGTTGATGACTTGTTTCTTACAGGTGATAAACAGTTGATAGAACAGTGCAAGAGGGAGCTTACCTCTGAATTTGAAATGAAGGATCTCGATTTGATGCATTATTTTCTTAGCTTAGATGTCTGGCAAAAGCCAAGCGAGATCTTCTTGACACAAGGGAAGTATGCAGTAGACATCTTGCAGAGATTTGAGATGCAAGACTGCAAGTCCATGAGTGTACCCATGACTACCAACTTGACAAAGTTGCGTGACTCGACCACCAGTTCACAAAGTGTGGACTCTACTCTGTACAGACAGCTTATTGGATCCTTGATGTATCTCGTGCATACGAGACCAGATATTCGTTATACAGTGAATGCTTTGGGTCAGTTCATGTCCGATCCGAAGCAAATACACTGGGTAGCTGCTAAACATGTACTCAGATATTTGTGAGGTGCTATCACTTATGGGCTCAGGTATACTTACAGCAGTGGAATATTATTAGCAGGACATGCTGATTCAGATTAGGCTGGAAGTGCAATAGACCAAAAAAGCAACTCTGGTTAATGCTTCAGTATGGGATCTACAATGATCTCCTGGTCCAACAGGAAGCAGGGTTCCATAGCTCAGAGTACAAATAAGGCAGAGTATATTGCTGCAAGCAATGCCTGCAAGGAAGCAGTTTGGCTCACAAAACTTCTATCTAATCTGTTCGGTGGAAAGCTTGACTCAACGATAATCCATTACGATAATCAGAGTTGCATTAAGCTTTCGGAGAACCCGGTGTTTCATGATAAATTGAAACACATTGAAATGAAGTATCATTTCATCAGAGACCTAGTACAAAGAGGTGCTCTGAAGTTGCAGTACATTCGTACGATGAACAGATCGCAAATATCCTGACCAAGCCTCTAACAGCAACAAAGTTTGTGTACTTTCATGACAAGCTTGGTATGGCAAAAAAATGCCTCTCTCGCTAAGAGGGAGTGTTGATTTTTCAGAGCAGCATCGAAAGCTATTCTCTTAGGAAAATGGAGACATTTGGTCTGGGACCAAGATGTGGAACCAATCCAATACTAGGGGACTCAACCTTGAGTTGAGTGACCATTCTGTTGAATGGGGATATTTGGTCCGAGAGCAAGATATGGAATCGTCCAGCACTGGGGGACTCAACCTTGAGTTGAGTGACCATTATGTTGAATGGTGACATCTGGTCCGGGACCAAGATGTGGAACTAGTCTAGCACTTGGGGACTCGGCCTAGAGCTGAGCGGCCATTCTTTGAATGGAGGCACTTGGTCAGTTACCAGGAATTTACCCTAGTTCGGGACTAGGGGCTCAGCCGGGGGCTGAGGGCCATTCTCCGGGAGAATGGAGGCGCTTGGTCTGTTACCAAGTATTTGACCTTGTGTCAAATTATGCAACCTATGGCTGAGGCACCTAGTCTGTTACCAGGGTAACACTATAAGCCCTAGATCGGGTCTAGGGATGTGTGACACTCTGACCCTTGATCAGTGGGCTTTGTGATCTTCTCCAAGGCTTAGCTACCCTTGGTTAAGACACCTTAGTATCTGATCTTGGTGTCACACAGACTGTGAGATAAAAGCATTAGTAATTCTCTATGTTTACGATGACGTACTTTGAGTGGGGATGAAGGACCACCTTGACCACTTGTTTTGACCACAGGGCACTTGAAGAAGGCTAAAGCAAAAGTCTAAAATACATAAGGACCCTTAGTACCACTAAGGTGTCAATGTGAAAGTGCAAAAAGACCTTAAGTACCACTAAAGGTAAAAGTCAAAGTGATAAAAGAATAAAATAATATTTTTTTCTTTTGAGTTTTGGTCCACTTACAAGTGACTCAAAGGCTATAAAAGAAGATCAATCCATTTCATTATTACACACACACTTGCTCTCACAGGTGCAGCTACTCCAACAGAAGAATTCGTTGGTTATTGAAGATAAGGAAGTTTGGTGGTTTTGCCCTAGCATGGATGAGCCTAGCTAGGGCATCCACACTTGTTCATCAAACCCTAAGCTAGGGTTTATGGTGATCTCTTGCAAAAACCTGTTACCTTCTTCATCAACTAGGGTTTAACCCTAGACATCACTCTCCTCACCGCAACCTTCTTTCCTCACGGGAAGCCTTCCTCCTTCATTGGGCAGCCCGTCTTCCTCACGGGCAACCTTCCTCCTTCACCGAGCAGCTTCTCTACTCCACGGGCAGGGTGCCTTTCTTCACGAGTAGCATTTCTCTGCCCACAAGTTGCTACAGTAGGCTCGGGGCAGCCTGCTAGGGCCTCAGGCAGGCAGCAAACAGTCCCGGAAGAATTCAGGGCAGGCCACCAGCCTTTGGGCTAGCAACATAGAGACCCGATAGGGTTCAGGCAACAGTAGGGCAACCCGACAGATCTTCGAGTAGCAGCAAAACAGGCCCGGGTAGGCTTGAAAAGGCCTGCGCAGAGAAGAACAGGTTACGGGCAGACCAAGCAGGATTCAGGCAGCAGGGCAACAGGTCATCCAGGCAATTCTGTATGCATCTAGGGAGAATCTGATTTTTTGGGCAGGAGAGAGGAAGTTAGGGCAAAAAGCCCTAATTTGGCATTTTATGTAAAATGTATCTTCTGTAATTTGTGGATCTGTGGTACAAGCCCATTAGGGTTTGTGAATTCATTGAAGAACTCAGTCATCTCATTTAGGAGATGAATTACTAATGCTTTTGGGGTTTTTGTCCTTTAAAGGTTTCCCCGGTGAAAAACTTGTGTTCAGTGTGTTGAGGTCTTGATGTTATTTACTGCACTTGTCATTTGTTATATGTTAGCCTACAAATTTTAAAGTATTCATGCTAATGCTAAAAATTCAACAGGCAGAATGAGTCAAGAAGAAGAACAAAAGATTTCAGGTTCATGCTACTGAAGACAATGTTCAAGAAGTTGAGGAGAAAGCTAAGGAAAAGGAAGATTCCTGTGAAGAATATGTCTTGATCTTTGCACTCACAGGTTCAGTATCACCAGGAAATGCCACCTGGTTAGTAGATAGTGGTCCCTCAAAGCAAATGACAGATTACCACGACTCACTCTCATGTCTTGTACAAAAGGAGTCCCCACACAAAGTAATGCTTGGAGATGATTACCAATATCCCATCAAAGGAATGAGGAATGGGAGAAGCCTCCTATAAGTTGGACTGTGGAAAGTCCATGAAGATGAAGGATGTCCTATATGTGCCAAGATTAAAGAAGAACCTTCTTTCTATCTCAGCCTTAGATAAGAAAGGGTTCAGAGTTGCTTTTGTGGATAGAGAAGTACTCATGTGGACAAAAGGAAAAACTATAGATGATGCACTAGTGATTGGAGTTGAAGAAGGAGGACTCTACAGATTAAAGGAACATGTAGATTCAACATTGATGACTAGTACCATAAGCCCATGTCAGCTATGGTACAGAAGACTTGCTCATATTCATTACAAAGCATTGCCAATTGTGAGCAAGGTTGTGACAGGTTTACCAGAGATTCAAATAGATCATGACGGAGTGTGCAAAGGATGTGCACAAGGAAAGAATAGTAAGAACCCGTATCCAAACAGTGACAGCAAAGCAAAAGGGATCTCAGATACATTCAGATTAATGCGGGCCAATGCAAACTACTTCATTAAGCGGGTATGTTTACTATGCTTCCTTTATTGATGGCTACTCCCGCAAAACTTGGATCTATTTCTTGAAGAAGAAGGATGAAGTGTTTGAAAGGTTCAAAGAGTTTAAGGCCCTTGTAGAAAACCTCTCTGAAAAGAGGATAAAGATCTTAAGATCAAATAATGGAGGAGAATTCACATCAAGTGAATTCAATGAGTACTGCAAAGAAGCTGGGATTAAGAGGGAGCTCACCATTCCCTATAATTCACAACAAAATGGTGTAGCAGAAAGAAAGAATAGATCTATCA
This sequence comes from Pseudotsuga menziesii, assembly GCA_001517045.1. Classification (NCBI taxonomy): domain Eukaryota; kingdom Viridiplantae; phylum Streptophyta; class Pinopsida; order Pinales; family Pinaceae; genus Pseudotsuga; species Pseudotsuga menziesii. The sequence continues at coordinate 736,651 of LPNX010935173.1, read as the reverse complement.
TGGAAGTTGTAAAAGCTATGATCCATGATCAAGATCTACCTATGTACCTATGGGCAGAAGCAGCCAGAACAACAATATATGTACATAATAGGATCTCCCATAGTGCCCTTGGGAACAAGACTCCAAAAGAGATGTTTACCAGAGAAAAGCCAGAAGTCAGTCATCTAAAGATATTTGGTTGTTCGGGATACACACAAATTCCCAGGGAGAAAAGATCAAAGCTAGACCCTTCAGGAAAAAAGCGATTGTTTGTAGGATATAGTGATCAATCAAAAGCTTACCAAATCTATATCCCAGGATATCGTCAAATTGAACTAAGCAGAGATGTCACCTTTGACGAAGATACAGCCTTGAAAAAATCAAAAAAAGACAAGGAAGATGAAGAGGAGCATGAAACTCCCAGAGCTACAGAAGGTCCTAAGCTAGTTAGAAACAAAGAAGAAGAACAGATGCTTGAGGATCATGACATAACAGAACCTCAGAGACCTGAAGAATTGACCAGTGAAATGATCTCACGTAAGAGAAGGCTTGAGATCATGAAGTAATTGAAGAAGCAAAAAGACATGGTGTCCCAAAAGGAACCATCAGAGAAAGAAAGAAGCCAAAGCCATACCCTAGTTATGTGGCTTTGATGTGTGATCTTGTTGATAAAGGGCCAACATGTTTTCAAGAAGCAACAAAGTAGGAGTGGGTTGATACTATTCTCGAGGGATACCTATCCATTATAAAGAATGATGTATGGGAAATAGTACCAAGGCCAAAGGACAAATCAGTGGTATCCTCGAAATGGATCTACAAGACAAAGCACTCAACAAATGGTAGTATAGAGAAATATAAGGCAAGATTCGTAGCTCGCAGATTCTCCCAGAAGGAAGGAATCGACTATGAGGAGACCTTTGCACCAATGGCTAGCTATACCTTAATTAGAACCATCCTTGCCTTGGCATCCAATATGAAGTGGAAGTTACATCAAATGGATGTAAAGACAGCCTTCCTAAATGGCTTAATAGAAGAAAAAGTATATATCGAACAACCGCAAGGTCTTGAGACAGATGATCTGGAAACTCATGTATGTAAACTCAAGAAGGCATTGTATGGGTTAAAACAAGCACCTAGAGCATGGTATGAAAGAATTGATGGATTCCTTATGAGTTTGGGATTTACCAAGAGTAAAGCAGATTCCAACCTATACTATAAAGTTGAGGGTGATGGACTTATGATATTACTACTGTATGTAGATGATCTATTCTTAACAGGCGAAGATAAGCCTATCAATGAATGTAAGAAGAAGCTCGCTACAGATTTTGAGATGAAAGACCTTGGAATGATGCACTATTTTCTAGGTCTTGAAGTATGGCAGTATCCAGACGAGATTTTCCTAAACCAAGGAAAATATGCAGTAGAAATCCTAAAGAGATTTGGGGTGATAGATTGCAAGGCTATGCCTACTGTGATGACAACAAATTTGAAGCTATTGAATGATGACACTTCGAAAACAGTAGATGCCACCTTATACAAACAAATTATTGGTTCTCTAATGTACTTAACCAATACAAGACCAGATACATGTTTTGTTGTAAACACTTTAAGTCAATATATGGTGAATCCCAAACATATTCACCTAGTGGGAGCAAAACATGTGATGAGGTATCTAAAGGCGACTTTAGATTATGGTCTCAAATATGCATCAAATGGCGAGATCAGATTACATGGATTTACCGATTCGTATTGGGCAGGAAGTGTCGAAGCTAGAAAGAGCACTTCAGGATGTTGTTTTAGTTTCGGATCAAGCATGATCTCATGGTTTAGTAGAAAGCAGTCCAGTATTGCACTTAGCACGGCAGAAGCTGAATACATTGCAGCATGCTCAGCTTGTAGTGAAGCAGTATGGCTTCGCAAGATGTTGACAGGATTATTTGATGCAGAGATGGATGTCACTGATATCCTTTGTAATAATCATAGTTGTATTGAGATGACAAAAAACCTGGTGTTTCATGACAAGTCGAAACATATCGAAGTTAGATATCATTACATCCAAGATATGGTGCAGAAGGGAGCTGTAAAGCTCAAGAATATTCCTACAGAGTAACAAGTGGCAAATGTGTTGACTAAGCCTCTATCTCGTGTAAAATTTGAATACTTTCGAGACAAGCTTGGCGTAGTCTAAAAGGACCTCCCTCGAAAGAGGGAGTGAAGAAGATGGTAGAAGGATGCACTCGTGGTAGCTCAGCCTAGAGTAGGGTAAGTCTGGCTAGGCTTGTTGGCCCGAAAGCGTTAGTAAGTCAGACAAGACTTGTTGATCCTAGGGGGATTAGTATGTCTGGCTAGGCCTGTTTAGGCTAAGAGGGTTAGTAAGCCATAACAAGGCTTGTTTGTCCCCAGGAAGATCCATCTGTCTGACTAGGCTTGTTGACTCGAAAGGGTTAGTAAGTTAGACAAAATGCCTAGATGGATCTACCAGATAACTCACCAAGATACTGCTCCAAGATGGTTAAAGAGCAAGATGTAGTTTTAGTATTCTTATACTGATGTAGCAGGTTCAGTATTTTCATAGTGATGTTGTTGAGATGTTGATGAAATAGTTTCAATATTCTTATACTGATTTAGCAGGTTCAGTATTTTCATATTGATGTTGTTGAGATGTTGATGAGATAGTTTCAGTATTCTTATACTGATGTAGCAAGTTCAGTATCTTCATATTGATGTTGTTGTTATGTTGATTAGACAGTTTCAATATTTCTATACTGATGATGATGATGTTGTTTCAACATTTTTTATGTTGATGTTGGTGATGTTCTAACATCTCTATGTTGATGATGCAGATGATGATCTAGCATTTATTGATGATGTTGTTTTAGGGCTAACATGCTAATGATGTTGTTGTTGTTTTAGTATTTACATAATGATGTTGCAGATGATGTTTCAATATTTATATATTGATGTTGCAGATGATGTCCCAGTATTCACATACTGATGTGGCAAAAGAAGATTCAATATTCACACACTGATACGACAGAAGATGATTCAGTATCCACATACTGATATTGCAGAAGATGATTCAGTATCCACATACTGATGTTGTAGAAGATGATTCAGTATCCACATATTAATGTTGCAGAAGATGATCCAAAAGATGATTCAGTATTCACATACTGGGGTTGCAGAAGATGATCCAAAAGATGATTCAGTATTCACATACTGGGGTTGCAGAAGATGATCCAGTATTCTCATGCTGAGATTGATGATGAAGATATATGACGGTGTTCCAAAACTTCCTATGACATATAGAGACTCACCAGTCAAATGTACAGTTGTGGTAGTAGTTGATACCTTGGTTGAATACCTTCCTAGTTAAGAGGGAGTGTTAAAGTATTGTAACTTCGAAAGATATTCCAGATGTATTGTTGTATTCCTCCTTCAAGAGATGAGTTTGGTCATGTAACAGTCATTGAAAGAATCAATGTAAACCTCCGAATCATTATAATAAATATTATTTCCAGTGTCTTACTAGAGAAGTTGACCCTATCAGTTAGACAAGTCGGCCCTATCAGTTAGACAAGTTGGCCCTGCTAGGTTTTAGGTCAAGTCAAAAGATAAATATAAATAGGGAGGTGCTCCCCTTCATTTGTACACACTCACTCAAGCAAGTTTGCAAGAGAGAGAAGAACAAGTGTGTCAGAAAGAAGAGAGAAGCAATTGTCTTGGGCTTTACACTGCTCTGGTTGTGCTCTATACTGAGGAAGTATTGTGGGGTTTTCTCCCTTGTGGTTTCCCCAAGGAAAATCTTTGTGTTCTTTGTGTTGTTGTGCTTGTTGTTCTTTCAGTGATCCTACTATTGAAAACTGTTTTAAGATATCATCTAAGCAATTAAGAAAACTTAGCATTCTTATGTTGAAATACTGTGGCTATCTGTTCAACTAAACTGGTGGTGTAAGATAATGTGAGGAAGATGCCCAACCTGTCTTCATCACTGTGATCTGCTCTATTCTATTTCTTTGATAGTGAATGGGATGCCATCTTTCAATACTTCATGTTCAAAGGTGAATTGGGACAGGCACTTCTGGTATCAAAGAGATCTATGTAAGAGCATGTGTACTTGGTGGTTTGTGACGGCATTTGCTCAAAGCTGGTTGCACAAGAATTTCTCATTAACTTTGAAGATATGAACATTGGGGAGCTCAACTAAAGCCCAAAAGAGGGAGTAATAACACTCCAATAATATTAAAGTTAGAAGTCATGACTTATAAGTGTGTATATAATGTAGTTCATTACATTACCGTAACCTACTAGGCATGCTATAAATAAGTTATGCATAATGATTTACAATGTGTGAGAGATGTAACAGCTGCCACATCCATAGTATAATTAATTGCTTTATTTCCTCTTAACCTTTGTGTTTCTTTGTGTTGATGTGTGCAACCTAGAATTTCTACATGGTATCAGAGAGATACTATTAGTTATCGGGG
>LPNX010935173.1:705749-732097 GCA_001517045.1 Pseudotsuga menziesii | reverse complement strand
TATATATATCCCAAACACTGATATTTTCTATTTCTATGCAAATTTACTGAAATAGCCGGGCATGCAAACTGCCATGCAAAAAATTTCTTATTTTATAGCTGAAATTAGGGTTAGGGTTTGCAGGATAGAATGAACACTTACCACTCATAAGTCGGCTGAAAATGCTCCAGAGAGAATACGCATGCAAGATGAGCTGAGCTGACGAAGAAATGACTTGGTTTTTTGTTGCAATACCCTGGTTGGCTGAATCAAACAAGTGTGACGTTTTTGTTGAAGGGATGGTCAGTTTCAGCTGGAAATAAGTCGGAAGGAAGGTGTGCCCATGCCGAAGAGGATGGTCGGAGCATGCAAGAGTTTTGACCCCTCCAGATGCCCTAGCGAATTGGTCTAGCAATCTGCTGCTCACGCCCCCACAACCCTGTAAACTGCTACTAGCTGCCCCGGAGGGACAATCTGATGGTTGATAATCACCCAATGCAGTAGAGTGATCCTATCAGTGAGGATGCAAGACGCATGTGAAAGAAATATGGTGATCCAGAGTCCTGGTGAATGACTAGGGTTTCCCAGCTAAATGCCCCTAGTTGTACGGATGAATCTGCAATAACCTTCGGACTTATATTGGAATACTGGATAATGATGAATGAATAGACACGGTCACAAACCTGGATGGTTTATCCTGAAGAAGACTAGGGCAGATATCTCACTGCCGAAATCCCGTTAGCTGAAGACATCGTCTCCAACCCCAACTGCTGTGGCCGCACGCTGCTCCAAAATCAATAATAATCAGAAGCGTCTCAAACCCCAACTGCTGTGGCCACACGCTGCTCCAAAATCAATAATAATCAGAAGTAAAGTCTCCATTCACTTATCTTTCTTTTATAACTTTCAACTGTGAAAACCCTAACTTTTGACCTAGTTAGGTCACTTTAACTTCTAATTTGCAGTTGACTTGCATGCATGCACATGGAGACTTAATTGGGTGCATGCATCATTAAATAATGTTTAGATGTCATGCATCTCACTTTTAGGGTTTGCATATCACTTTTAGGGTTTGCATGCATGTCATTTTTAGGGTTTGCATGCATGTCATTTTTGAGAACATTACAGTCCTCCCTCGCCAAAGATTGCTTGTCCTCAAGCAATCGACAACTGTCAACTAAAAAATGCATCCGGACACCAATACCAGGATCCCATATAAACCACTGGATCACCTCATGCCTCCTTGCCACCCAATCATGAATTGACCCCTTGATACTGGGATCCCAAACAACCCTTTGACTGATACCAAAATCCATCTGAATGCCCTTAATGAGCCAAGCAATCATAAGTTGCACAAACTCCTCAGAAGACTGCTCCTTCATGCCTCCAAACCTAAGCATCCCTCGAAAAAACTCCTAGAAGAGGAGGTTGGCCCTCTCCTCCATAGCAACTCCATTGATGTCAACTGATCCTGTAAACCTCGGTGTCTCCATCTTCGCCATATACCTGTCTACCCAATCTCTGTATGGATACACTTCCTTGTTGGCTGGTCCACAAGGGATGTGCTCAACTACCTCCTCCATGGTTAAACCACTAACCCACAAAGGCAACTCGTGATCCCATACCTGATCCAAATCCTTTGAGTCAGATCTCTCCTCAGTCACCTGCAATTTTGAGTGCTCATGAAGAACCATTGTTGAAGGCTCTCCCCTCAAACCATGAGTGCCACTCATGCCCTCATGGGTCACAACTGTCCTGCATCCTATGTAGGTTGCGATATCCTCTTGGGCACTCACTCGACTGGTGTCATCTGAACCAGGATCCCACACATCTGTACTATACCCATTTCGGAAAATAAGGGATGCATCCCTGTCACTATCAGCTAGTCCCTGGAATATGTCTCCCATCAACACATTTGCATCTACAACCTGAACCATTAATGGTCCATCCACAAGATGTGGCTCATAACCTCCATAATGCTCGACATGTATAGAATCAATCCTCTTTGTGTCATGCCTCTCCACTCATTCCTGTGAATCTAACTGAGGTTCCTCTTCTGCCTTCTCTTCTACCTTGTGCTCATCCAGAAGACTCAAGGGTGCAATCTCTGATTCCTTATGGTCCAAACTGTCATATGACAAGAGAGAGAGTCTGAACATGATCCCATCTTCCTTCACTCCCCCAACTATCCCTTTAAGGAGATCCTCATCCAAATCCTTGGGCTGGCTCCCAAACTTGATGGTGTAATAATCTTGAAAGGACAATGCTGCACATACCTCATCACCCAAGGCTAGATACTCCTGATATCGAGGCAAGTGTTGAAGTACTGCTAACCTCTGCCAATTTCCAGTCAAGATCCTTCTCATTGTCTTCATGTTCTCACAAGCTGGCAAAGAAAAACCTTTGTTCTGACATGCACTTCACCAACATCACTGATATGCATTTGCATGTACACGCATGCATCAATATGCACTTTTATTCAATTGCTATGTGCCCACAGCTGGCAAGGATCATGCTCTGATACCACTATAATATCCCAAATACTGATATTTTCTATTTCTATGCAAATTTACTGAAATAGTCAGGCATGCAAACTGCCATGCAAAAATTTTCCTATTTTATAGCTGAAATTAGGGTTAGAGTTTGCAGGATAGAATGAACACTTACCACTAATACGCCGACTGAAAATGCTCCAGAGAGAATACGCATGCAAGATGAGCTGAGCTGATGAAGAAATGACTTGGTTTTCTGCTGCAATACCCCGATTGGCTGAATCAAACAAGTGTGACATTTTTGTTGAAGGGATGGTCAGTTGCAGCTGGAAATAAGTCGAAAGAAAGGTGTGTCCGTGCCAGAGAGGATGGCCGAAGCATGCAAGAGTTTTGACCAATGTTACAAATATCGTGTTGGCGAATATATCGTCGAGGGTCCAAAAAGATATTATCGGATTTATCGGCGAAAATGTCGACAAACATCGGCAATGTAAAAAAATAAAAAATTATTCATTTTTTTCAATTTTCTAAACATCTAAAGCAACAAAAACATCAAATAAACACATTGCTACATGAATATGGAAATAAAACCGATATATAAGATGTATAAGAGGTCTAGTGATACATCACATGATCACACATCAAAAATGAATCGTGTCTTGGATCTTGAGTCCTGACTCATGAATCACCAAAAAAATATAGTCAATGTTTTATGTAATATGTAATATGTATCTCATATGCAATGAAATCAACCAAATAAAGTAAACTATGGATTCCCTCTACCCCTTTTACGGGCAAAGGTAATCGCTCTAGTAATGGCTCTGCCTCTAGAGCTAGAAATCCCAGGCGCTCGTGGGGGTCGTCGTGGACTTCCTCGTCCTCTAGAAGTGCCTGGAAACTAATGTACTCTAGAAGAACTAGAAGAATGATGAGGTACTGGACCCTCATCAAGTCCTCTACCACCACCACTGCTACCATTGCCCATATATCTAGCTCCCTCTGACTGAGACTGTGGCTGTGAAAGTGGTGGCTGTGAAACAGAAACTGGTGTCTGTGCAATCGATGGCTATGTGGCTGGTGGCTCTGCAACTGGTGGCTGTGTGGCTGGTGGCTCCGGTGGTGGCACAATCTCAGATGCGTCTAACCACTCATCGTCCCATGTCTCAGTCTCCATGTCCTGTGTATCATCCTCTAACCAATCAGGGGCTTCCTCCATAATAGGTTCCTCAATCTCCGCTCTCCATGCAGCAGTGGTGTCAATGTGATCCAATGAAATGGCCTCCACGTCAGGTTTTTTCTCAAGCTGCTTCATCCACAACCTGAGATTATAGGAGACATACACTAGATCATTCAGGCATTGGGTATCCAACCTGTATGATTACCATAAATTTATCCAATTAGAATTTAGAAATTAGAATACATAAATTACCCATGTGACAAATTACAAGTTATAATGAATTCAGAATTTAATTTCAAATTCTCAAACCTGTTGCGCTTCTTGGTGTGTATCTTTTCAAATACACTCCAGTTGCGCTTAGAACCAGAAGAACTACATGTTTGGCTTAGGATCCGAACAGCAAGCTTTTGGAGATGGGGTACTCGTTTGCCATAGGTTTCCCACCAAGTATCTACAATGAATTGGAGAAACATAAGAGAAGACATTGAAAATTTGAAATATAAAACAAAGAAAGTAATGAAATTAAATTTTGAAACAAGGTGAAACTTACTTGGCATTATGTTCTTCCTGTCATTAAAAGCCATATCAAATCCAAATGTTCCCACGGCCCTCCCTTAGACTTCCAACTCTTTGGAAATCTCTGAACGGTCAGCTGCACTTGGCACCATCCTCTGGACACACTCCAAGAACCCATCCATTACCTCTGCATCAAAGTCGAAGCCACATGAGTAAGAGAATGCGGGGTTGAGGAATAGGCCTGCAGCATGAATGGGGCGATGAAGTGTTTTGTTCCATCGCTGATCAATCACCTCCCATATCAATTGTTGTTTCGCTTGCCCCTCTTCCCCCTTGTCCTCATAGTAGGCATTAATGGCCTCTTTGGCCCTATCCATGGCCTCATACAAGTAGGCCATTGCGGGCTTGTCTCCATCAACCAAGCGTAGAACCCTTACCAAAGGTTCACATACAGTACACACCTCCTTCACCCCATCCCAAAAGCTCTCCTAGTATGACACTAGCCTGAATATGTCATGTCCCTCTAGTTTAGTGCTAATTGATAAAGCACACCACTCAGCTGAAAAGAACATAGTCTGCAAGTCCCACATAGAAGTAAGGAGAGACTGAAGAGAGATGAAACAAGTGGCAAACCAAGTGATGGCAGGACGGACCAACTCCCTATCATGAGTGAACTTCCTCATCGAGCTAAGCACAGAAGCATGATTGTATATAAATTTGGTGATGCTTCTTGCTGAATGAATGACATCCTTGATAAACTGGATCTTCCCCATATCCTCTAAGATCAAATCAATACAATGTGCTGCACAAGGTGTCCAAAACAAAGTTGGATGCCTGTCCGTAAGCATCCTATCGGCTGCCACATAATTCGTAGCATTGTCCGTTACTACTTGGACAACATGCTGCGGACCTATCTCTTGGATGAACTCATCCAACAATTGACATAGTAATGCTGCATCTTTGACCTGTGCAGATGCATCCACGAATTTTATAAACATTATGCCTCGAGGACAATGAACCAAGAAGTTGAGAAGGGTCCTACCCTTCTTATCACTCCAACCATCTGACATCACGGTGCATCCTGTGGCCTCCCATGAACGTCGAAGCTCCTCCAACCTAGCAGTGCAATCGACCTTTTCATCATCAAGGATGGTCCCTCTCAACTCCTCATAAGTGGGGGGCTTATACCCTGGCCCAACAACAACAACAGCTTCGAACATAGGCACATAGAATGGGTTCCTCACAAAGTGGAATGGAATATCACTCCACAAAAGACATCGACCCACAAGTTTATCTGCTTCCTTTTTCTCTTTTATCTTGTACATTGACTTTATACTTGGTTGTGCACCAGGACCAAATCTCGACAAAAAGTGAGAAATAGAATGTGTCGTTGAAGGCATGACGGAAGATGAGGATAAGGTCTCACTCCCCACTCCCCCTGAAGTGTGCCCGACTGTCCCGGATCCTAATGCTGCTCTCATTCCAAGTTCCTGCCTCAAAGCTTCCCTTTCATCTTTCCTCTTGCCAATACCTTCAATTGCAAGTTTGGCCCTATGGACTATTTCAGGAGTGGAGTTTTTACAAATATCCACCTCATGCCCTGCAAGTTGTGCGAGGTGGTATTTGAACCTACTTATCCCCCCCGTCATCTCCTTCCCACACATATTGCATCTAAGCCTTTGCCGATTATTTGGATCAACCGGCTCTGCATACTCCTAGAATGGACCCAAACTCTTTGGCATGCTTGCAACTTTGTAATATGAATTTTGGAATTTAGTTTGAAACCTGCAACATAAAAAAAACGTTTTTAAGCATATTTTTATTGAAAAAAATTGCAAATCAGACAAATAAGGATTGCAAACTACAAACTCAAATTAATTACTAATCCTAGGGCTCTAAACTTTAAAGAAAACTTTAGTAATCTAGATTCTAAAGTTTTAATCTAATCTTATTATTTAGTAATTTTAAATTTTAAATTTAAACCATTTTAAAAATTTATACCATTTAAGACTCAAACAAGGATCTTCTAAGTTCTAATGCTGTGGCATATAGGTTCAAGTGATATCAAACAAGTTTATTATAATCCAGCGTCAAAGATAGGAATATCATTAATAATTAAAGCTTAATTTTTAAACTTCAAAAATTTAATTTTTAACTTATTAATAATTAAAATTTAAAACTTGATTTTTAAATTTTAATTTTTAAAGTTTAATTTTTTGAAGTTTAAAAAAAAATTAAAAAATCTACATACTACTATCATCTATCATCTATCTATTAAAAATTTAAAAAATTAAAAATTCTACATAGTCATACTGCTGTCTACATAGTGCATTATTAAATAGTGGTATCTCTTCTCTCTTTTATATTTTTCACTTCATAATATCGAATCAATACAGATTACTTTAAGATATCTAATGGACCTCCTAATGTAATTTAAGATAATAAAAGATATAGTCTAAGAATAAGTAAATATTAAAATATAGCTAAATGCTTAATAGCAGTTTAAATAATATAATTAGTAAAACATTTTAAATTTATGATAAATTGGCTCCTTTATGAAGCATTATGTCTCGACTCTCAATAAATAAGCATATCTAATTTTATAAATAACGAACCACACACTTTGTAAATTCACCACTTAATCAAATGCATTTTAGACACTAAACTAAATTAGCAAATACATTTTATACACTTAATTGTATATGTTGTTTCATACTCTTCAAGTGGTTTCAAATCCTTCATCTGAACCATAAAACTCTGCTGCAGTGCATACTTAAGAGACTAGAGTCCATACTTGTTGGCTGTGGGCCGTGGCTGCCTCTAAAGTCTGAAATTCTCTGAATCAATGGAATCGAATAACTTATAAGTATAACCCGTTACCCTGCACACTGCACAGTGCACTCTCCCTCCACAGAATCTGGATTCTGGACAGTGGATATCCGATAACCCTACACAGTGCACCCGTGGGCCGTGACCCTACTGTTCAGTGCTCACACCGTCGCTGTTTGGAGTGCAGACCCGTCACCCAACTCCCGCAGCCTCGCACACAGTCGCTGCTCAATGGTGGAAGCCGAAACTTTGAAGTTTGAAGTTTGACGGCACAGCCCTTGCTCACATGACACATTCACAATGCCCTCGCTCCTGTCGGGACTCGGCAACCACAAAAACAAATGAAATAACACACAAAAAATACAATGTTAACTTTTATTCATTACAACATCGACTCGCGATTTTTTCGAGCACATCGCGTTAAAATCGCGATTTTTTATCGTTGACATCACCCAAAATATCGCCGAAATTATCGCCCGATGTTTGGCAATATTATCGCCTGGGAGGACACATCGCGATATATCGCAATGTTGGCGAAATATCGCCGATATTTGTAACACTGGTTTTGACCCCTCCAAATGCCCTAGCAAATTGGTCTACCAATCTGCTGCTCACGCCCCCACAACCCTGTAAACTGCTGCTAGCTGCCCCGGATGGACAATCTGATGGTTGATAATCACCCAATGCAGTAGAGTGATCCTATCAGTGAGGATGCAGGCCGCATGCGAAAGAAATATGGTGATCCAGAGTCTTGGTGAATGACTAGGGTTTCTTAGCTAAATGCCCCCAGCTGTACGGATGAATCTGCAATAACCTTCTAACTTATACTGGAATATTGGATAATGATGAATGAATAGACACAGTGACAAACCTGGATAGTTTATCCTGAAGGAGACTACGGCAGATATCTCACTGTCGAAATCTCGTTAGCTGAAGACGTCGTCTCCAACCCCAATTGCTGTGGCCGCACGTTGTGCTGCTACTCAAGAGCTCCAAAATCAATAATAATCAAAAGTTAAGTCTCCATTCACTTTATCTTTCTTTTATAACTTTCAACTGCGAAAACCCTAACTTTTGACCTAATTAGGTCATTTAACTTCTAATTTGCAGTTGACTTGCATGCATGCGCATGGAGACTTAATTGGGTGCATGCATCATTAAATAATGCTTAGATGTCATGCATGTCACTTTTAGGGTTTGCATGCATGTCACTTTTGGGAACATTACAATATAGGCACTAATACATAAATAATAATAATAATAATTAATGAGGCGCCATCCTAATGAAGAGACATGATCTATCATCCATGGTGACCAGTCAATGTGTATAAAAGTATATCGGCCCATGGCATTAGAATCATCTGTCTATTTATTATTCAATTACTAAATACTTGTCCTATATGGATTTCTAAATTCTGTCAACAGTCTTTAAATTTTCCTTTAGTATTCAAACTAGGGCTAACAGTGCATGCAAAATCTCTATTGATAACCACACATGAATATCTTTTACAGTATGCAGCGAAATATAAAACTGAGAAATAAATCACAACATCACATCACAATATTGACACTATTATTTTGGGTATGGAAACCCCTGGAAAAACCCAAGATTGGAAAGCCGATGCAGCAGTCAAATATAGATTTTATTATGAGAAAATATGGAGCGTTTACAATACTGCAAATTCACCCAAACCTGGCGAATGCAATTACATGACAGAATCACTGAGCAAAACCCCAACTAAACCTCAGCACCCTCCTGCGTGAGTGTACGGCCCAACTGTACGAAGCTCGGTGATCTTGCTACTCGCTCCTCCGTCTTCCCAGCTAAATCCTCTATCTGACTTTCTCTCCCTATTTGTATCCAGTCTCTGTCGAAATACAAGTGTGTGTCCTCTCCAACAATTGATCTCTCTTTTATAACTTTAGGTAAAGCGAAAACCCTAATTTCACTTTCACTTTAACTAGTGGTAAAGCGAAAACCCTAATTTCACTTTCACTTTAACTAGTGTTTCACTAAAGTTAATAAACGATTAGATTACTTTAGTTATTTTCCAAAGTAAACTTAGAAAAAAATAATTAAATACAATTGGCTTCCTAATTTAAGTCTTCTGCATGTAGGAAGACCTTCCTTGTTGTTGCTAGTTTAACACAGTCCTTATGTTTAATATTTGCTAGTAAATGAACCTTGTTAATTTCATTTGATATCAAAGTTGCATGCTGATCCGGCCTTTGGCCACACCTCTTATCAAACCTTGTCTAACACAACTTTTGGCCACACACTCAAATTTTTCAAAGTTTTTTTGATCCTTAGGTCTTTGACCAAAAAAATTGACCCTAGGCCATTTGAGGTCTAAAAATTTAAAAATCCAACCTTGTCTAACACGGCTTTTGGCCACACTCAAATTTTTCTTAATTTTTTCTGATCCTTATGTCTTTGACCAAAAAATATTGACCCTTGGCCATTTGAGGTCTAAAAATCCCATTGCAAAGTGAATTATTCTGCTGCCATATATCATGTCAGGAGAAGAGGGCATAAAAGTCATTTAACGGAAAAGTCTGTTGCATAGCAAAGATTGGTTGTTGCAATTACAAGGAATGAGGATCAAGTAACCAACACACGAAGATATATAAATCGCCGACTTAGAATGTCTAAACAATCATCAAAACTGATCTGCCAATAATACTGATCAAGGGGATATATAAATCGACTCGGAATCTAAACAATCGTCAACACTGATCCACCAATACTGATAGAACGGAGCATTTAATTATAAAAAAGGGACTCTATACACAGCTATCCAACTCGTGTCTAAGAGGATTTGCAAAACAATGGCACTGTTGAGAACAGACGGGTGGATATCAATCACAAAGAACAAGGGGACTATGCCATGCTCACCAATTGCCAGGGATCTGCACTTATTTTCTTGATTTGTCCTGTCTAGAGAAAATATTTCTACATTCGTCTTGTACTTGCCAAAAGAGATATGACAAGAAGAGGGTTAACCATTTATCATTCCAACATCTGAAGGAACTTGAAACCATGCCTAAACTCAACCACCAATTACTTGAGCCGGCACAAGAAAATTGGCTGAGTGCCCTCCCCTCTACAGTTGTCATGTGAGAAGTAGGTGCGGGAGTCGAGTGGAGCCCACTGTCTGTTGCAACTGCTGCTGTCAAGAAGCATCTGGAGCCGCCCATAAAGCCTATGGTCTGAACAATCGCAGAAAAATAGTCTGCAGGTAATTTTTTTTGTCACTGAAGCCTCTTCCATATCTTATTAAGGAACGGGTCATATGGATCATGTCTTTCCAGGTGGTAGGACATTTAATTTAGTTCATACAAGAACAAAAAAGAAATTCAAATATAAGGTCGACATAAATTCAACCTTACATATATAAAAGTGGATTTTAAAAAAATGACTTCTAGCTTATAGCCTTATACTAATTTTATCAAGTCTCATAAACGTGGATTAAAACTAATAAAGAAATACAAAAACATAAGTCAAGAATATAATAAAAGGGAATCATTAAAGCACATTATTGATGGGAATTATGTACCTTGCATACACATTTATTAGGAATAATATATAAGTTTTGGTTGCAAGGTATATCTTGAAAATATATTTGACAAAAACAAATGGACTCTAGCAACGGAAAAAAGGGAAGCTTCTCCCATACTTATTCAAGATGAGTGAATGCTCTATTAAATCTTAAAGGGATTATTCAAGAAAAGGATATTAGAATCGTTTTTATCCAAACGATAAGAGAAATTATATAAACGTTGGTATAGCCAATCAATTATCAAAAAATCGTCTCTATTTTTTACAATGTTTCTATTTGTTGGATCATATAGCTTGTATCCATTTGATTCAATGTTGTATCTAATAAATATCAAAAAAAACTTCCTACTAGTTTTCAGGGCTACTCTGAAAATATTAACACTATATTTGGGGGGGCTTCATGTAATGCAGGGTGCATAGTGTGTTGATTACCCATGGTTGCTCTGTGATGGGCCTACACATTGGAGACAACTTACTATTGGATTGCTATGCTTTGATTGGATAATTATGTGGAGCACTCCCTTAGGGAATTGGAGATCTATGTAGATAGTGGCTTTCTTCATGGGGCAAACACATGGAGGTTGGCTGCTTGCTTAGGAGGATGACTTACCTTAAAGGAGTGTTGGGACATTGAAGGAAGAACATTAGACACATTTTGTGGAGAATTCAACCTTGGAGCCTTGTTTATTGGACGTGCATGCCTTGGAGCCTGACATGTGCCACGTAGAGTTGGAGTGCTTCACTTGTGGGCCTATCTTGTGTAGAGTTAGGTTGCTTGCAGTGGACTAGTCCCACCTTGTATTGTTGGCCTCCCACGCCTCTCAGATCAAGAGAGGGAGGAGAGAGTCCTAGAATAATTCTCATGTTATATGAGGTGGTATACTGTTATAGCTTCCACATGTATTTGTGGGGGGGAATATCTCTCACTAAAGATAATGAGAACAATCCCTGAATTGGTTAAGTGAGAACCTAAGGCTATGTGACCAATGGCGTTGAGTGTATTTGGGGTGAATGATAAGCTTATTCCTTAGCTGTAGAAAGTGCTCAAAATATAAGGCCATCTTAGGTCCCAGAGCTTGGGGAGGGGAGATCCAAGCGACCAGTTGGAACAGAGAAACTTTGTTTCTTACGGGAAGACCCAATGTAAATAAAATAAATAATCCATGTATGGATAGTAAAAAAGTATATTTGATAAGATAAGTGATGATATTACATTTACAATGGTGGGTCTTATATAAGCCCATTGTGCCCTTACTAAGAGGCATGTCTCTTGATTTAATTAATTAATGAATTATTAGCATTAATATTAATGATATTATTTATATATATATTATTATGTTATATTTATATTTTTTTATGTAACATTGCCTTCCCCTTAGAGAAGCTTTGTCCTCAAAGCTTAGAGAATACAAATCTTATGTCTGATTTTCTTTTTGAACCATCATCCATAGATCCTGTCTTTTAGTATTTGCGACACTTGATGAAATGAGACGATACAAGTTACGAATTCCAAAGAAGAAATGATGCATTGTCGTTGATGTGATCCATACGAGATCTATCTTCATCGGAGCTATTTGATGGCTTTGTGAGGTGGTTCTTCTTGTTTGTTGCTTAGTATGTTGATTTGATGTTCTTGCTTGTCTAACAACATAACTTTTCTGTGTATGTTCATTTTGACCCTGTCGTTGGTCAAAATGACGTTTATAATTGGGGTGTAGATAAGGAGTTTTTGTTGTTTGTTTTTCTGCTGGATTGAGTTCCTTTTGAACTGTGACGAAGACTGAATTTGTGTTTATTTCTTCTTCCTCAGCTTGAATTTGTTTTCCAGAAACTCTGGATTTGCGCTACTTTGTTCTCCAATAGATTGTTATTACTCTAAACCTTATCGCACCTGTCATCTTGAGACTTTTTGTCCTCTTTTAACTTCTTGATTTGTTCCTCTAGTTCTTAATTAACCTTCTTTAGGGTGGAATTTTCTTCGTCCTTTTCCAGTGATTTTTGTTGGAGAGATTGGATCTTCTCTTGTAACTTTTGACTGCATTGAACTTTATCTTTTGCCTTCTTGATTTGAAGCAGCAATTTTTTATTATGATCTCTTAGACGAGAGATCTCTTCATCTCGTTCTTGTATGTCCTTGTCAAATTTATTTTTCGTAATTTCAAATTCCTTAGTTTGTTTGGTGGACTCCCGAATACGATCCTTCAATTTGGTATTTATTAAATCATTAAAATACTTCTCCTTGTCATTTTCAAATTGTAATTTTTTATTGCTTTCCTTGTAGTGTCCTAATTCACTTTCAAGTTTCTGTGATTGCAACTGTGTGTTACTTTGTTCGCCTTTCATAATAAAATATTTACCACATATTGGACAGGAGCGATTGCCATTCTTAAACAATGTCGAATATTGGAATTCCATTTCGCAATAAGGACACTTAGTCCAAAATTTAGATTTATATATGGAATCCATAATTTTTTTAACAGTCATTTTCAAATTGTAATTTTTTATTCCTTTCCTTGTAGTATCCTAATTCGCTTTCAAGTTTATGTGATTGCAACTGTGTTACTTTGTTTGTCTTTCATAATAAAATATTTACCACATATTGGACAGGAGCGATTGCCATTCTTAAACAATGTCGGATATTGGAATTCCATTTCGCAATAAGGACACTTAGTCCAAAATTTAGATTTATATATGGAATCCATAATTTTTTGGAAAATTCCGCAATTGGCTTTAATGTCTTTTCAATGTCTTCTGAGACTTGATTTCTTCTCTTTATAATATCATCTTGATCTTTTTTTTGGACAATTATTAATTGATGAATAATTATTATTATAAAAATAATAATAATAATTAATAAATTAAATGGATTACATAATATCTAGTATTATAAATAATATATTCTTATTATAATATTTTTTTTTAATAATAATAATAACAATATGTTATTATTATGTAATATATTATTTCTTTTTATAATTTGTTTGTCTTGTGGAGTTTAGAACAGAAGCGGCTGTAAGAGGAGGGGCAGCGGGTTTGGGATGGAGGCGGGAAGCGGCAAATGGAAAACGCGCAGGAGA
The DNA here is from genome assembly GCA_001517045.1 of Pseudotsuga menziesii. Classification (NCBI taxonomy): domain Eukaryota; kingdom Viridiplantae; phylum Streptophyta; class Pinopsida; order Pinales; family Pinaceae; genus Pseudotsuga; species Pseudotsuga menziesii. The sequence continues at coordinate 718,468 of LPNX010935173.1, read as the reverse complement.
CAGCAACAAGCGGGAGGCAGGCACAGGCAAAAACAGCAGGAGGCGGGAGCAGGCAGACGCAGCGAGAGGCGAAAGCAGAGGGAGGCGGAGGTTGGGCGACGGAGGGAGCGTGGAGCGAAAGAGTTGGAAGAGGGAAACAGCAACGTGAATAGGTGACACGGTGTCGGAGTGATAGCGAGGGGTGGACGGGTAGGCGGTTTGCAAGCAGCGGAGGGAGTGGACGAGGGCGGGAGCGGGGGTGGCAACTTGTGCAGGAAATGGAAGGATGAAGAGCAGAGAGAGGGAGGGGTTGTACAGGTGGAAGACGGAGGGAGGGAGGGCTACGTGAGGGTGTGGACGAGGTTGTTGGGCGCGGTGGAGGATGGGAAGGTTGGGGAAGAGAATTGGTGAGGAGGGAGGTCATGAATGGAGTCTGGGAGGAGTGGAGGTCGCGTGAAGGGAGGCGAGAGGTGCGTCAAGGGTTACAGCACGTGAGAAGCCACGGAGGAAGGTGTCGAGGGGAGGGGAAGGAAGGGCGAAATGGAGTTGATGCGATGTGTAGAGGGGCCGGAATGCGTGTGAAGGGAGATGAGCGCATGTGTGAAGGCAACGGATTGGAGTGGAGGTGCTTGGAGGAAGGGGACTACAATGGAAAGCAAGCTCAAGAAGAGTGAAGGTGAAGAGCAACGGAGATGGAGGGTGAGGAGAGTGACTGGGATGGAGCACTTGATTTAGGGAAACCCTAGAATTTATGGCTAAAACCCAAGGTTCAGAGAAGCTCTTAGATGATGGCCACTAACCGGATCAGGTTGGCTCTAATACCACTAGAACAGAGAAACTTCGTTTCTTACAGGAAGACCCAATGTAAATAAAATAAATAATCCATGTATGGATAATAATAAAATATATTTGATAATATAAGTGATGATATTACATTTAAATGGTGGGTATTATATAAGCCCATGGTGCCCTTACTAAAAGGCATGTCTCTTGATTTAATTAATTAATGAATTATTAGCATTAATATTAATGATATATATATATATATATATATATATATATATATATATATTATGTTATATTTATATTTTTTTATGTAACAATTGTATATATTGTTGATACATGCCTTCTTTGACAACCCTATTGAACTATTATTATGTTATATTTATATTTTTTATGTAACACCTATATATATTGTTGATACATGCCTTCTTTGACAACCCTATTGAACTATCTTATAAGCCATTGAAACAAAGATTTTGAGATGACTTACCTTTGATTTCCTTTTGGACCATGCCTCTTTAGTGGTGATTGTTACCTACTAAGTCATGCTTAGTTGGTTGTATCAAGCGAGCCGGCAAAGAAGAACAAATATACTTGTTCATTGATCAGAGTTCAGAAGTCCACCATGCTTTTTTCTGGGAGTTTGTCAATTTTGTTTTGTAACACATGCCCATATCCCCTTGGTGAAATTGTGAAAATTGTGCTAGCATGATCAATTTTTATAAAAGGATCGGCTTCCCAGACTTAAGCATCAAGGCGAATAGCCCAGAGTGTTTTAACTCTCGGTAATTATTGGTTGTTGAACAAACAACTAATAATTTCTGAGTTTTTCACTCACACCTCCAAAGTTGGGGTAGTCGTCTTGGTGATTACGCCTTAGGAGGTTATTAGAGCCTCTATGTCAAAGTTTATAAACATGTTAGGCATTCGAAACGAGTCGTATGGACATGTACTAGGTCCCCCTGGAGTTTTGTCTAATTCCGAGAAAATAAATTTTTCTCGCAAAATTAGGCCATTTTTTAATGGTTTAATTAAAAAACTTCAAAGTGTAATAAAAGTCGGGTCCAGAGTCCGTTTTTGGCATGGGGATGCTTGTTTTCAAACTCAGAGCATCCTCTTTACCTAAGAGGCCACTTTTCATATGTTTCGGGTGGATAAAACACCTCGTGGAGCATTATTCAACTAACAGAGCATCGAATTGGGATTTTAATGCTGAAAGTGCATCATTTTGGCACCAAAGTCAAAAATTGAAAAAGTAAAAAATCTGTAATGTCCTCTTCTGCTTAGGCATTGAAGACCAAACCGCTAACCTATGTGATTCCTGTGGGTTCGAGAGGTTACTTACAGTTATGGAATCAACCGAAGACTGATGCCATCTACAAAAAAATCTAGGGCATCTATATTATATCTCCATTGGGTCGAAGAGGGCCACCGAAGCCAAAGACCACCGACATGCATGACATCTAAGCATTATTTAATGATGCATGCACCCAATTAAGTCTCCATGCGCATGCATGCAAGTCAACTACAAATTAGAAGTTAAAGTGACCTAATTAGGTCAAAAGTTAGGGTTTTCGCAGTTGAAAGTTATAAAAGAAAGATAAAGTGAATGGAGACTTTACTCTTGATGATTATTGATTTTGGAGCTCTTGAGTAGCAGCACAACGTGCGGCCACAGCAGTTGGGGTTGGAGACAGCGTCTTCAACTAACGGGGTTTCGGTAGTGAGATATCTGCCCTAGTGTCCTTCAAGATAAACCATCCAGGTTTGTCACCGTGTCTATTACATACATCATTATCCAGTGTTCCAGTATATGTCCGAAGGTTATTTCCAGGTTCATCTGTACAACTGGGGGCATTTAGCTGGGAAACCCCAGTCATTCACCAGGACTCTGGATCACCATATTTCTTCCGCATGTGGCCTGCATCCTCACTGATAGGATCACTCAACTGCATTGAGTGATTATCAGCCATCAGATTGTCCATCCGGGGCAACTAGCAACAGATTACAGGGTTGTGGGGGCGTGAGCAGCAGATTGGGAGACCAATTCGCTAGGGCATCTATAATATCCCAAATACTGATATTTTATATTTCTATGCAAATTTACTGAAATAGCCGGGCATGCAAACTGCCATGCAAAATTTCCCTATTTTATAGCTGAAATTAGGGTTAGGGTTTGCAGGATAGAATGAATACTTACCACTGATAAGCCGGCTAAATATGCTCCAGAGAGAATACGCATGCAAGATGAGCCGAGCTGATGAAGAAATGACCTTGTTTCCTGCTGCAATACCCCAGTAGGCTGAATCAGATAAGTGTGACGTTTTTGCTAAAGGGCTGGTTAGTTTCAGCTGGGAATAGGTCGAAAGATAGGTATGCCCGTGCTGGAGAGGATGGCCGGAGCATGCAAAGGGTTTTGACCTCCCAGATGCCCTAGCGAATTGGTTTCCCAATCTGCTGCTCACGCCCCCACAACCCTATAATCTACTGCTAGCTGCCCCGGATGGACAATCTGATGGTTGATGATCACTCAATGCAGTAGAGTGATCCTATCAGTGAGGATGCAGGCCACATGCGGAAGAAATATGGTGATCCAGAGTCCTGGTGAATGACTGGGGTTTCCCAGCGAAATGCCCCCTTGGTCTCCCAACCTGCTGCTCACGCCCCCACAACCCTATAATCTGCTGCTAGCTGCCCCGGATGGACAATCTGATGGTTGATAATCACTCAATGCAATAGAGTGATCCTATCAGTGAGGATGCAGGCCACATGCGGAAGAAATATGGTGATCCAGAGTCCTGATGAATGACTGGGGTTTCCCAGCTAAATGCCCCCTTGGTCTCCCAATCTGCTGCTCACGCCCCCACAACCCTATAATCTGCTGCTAGCTGCCCCGGATGGACAATCTGATCGTTGATAATCACTCAATGCAGTAGAGTGATCCTATCAGTGAGGATGCAGGCCACATGCGGAAGAAATATGGTGATCCAAAGTCCTGGTGAATGACTGGGGTTTCCCAGCTAAATGCCCCCAGCTGTACACATGAACCTGCAAATAACCTTCGAACATATATACTGGAACACTAGATAATGATGAATGTAATAGACACAGTGACAAACCTAGATGGTTTATCCTGAAGGAGACTAGAGCAGATTACTCACTGCCGAAACCCCGTTAGTTGAAGACGTTGTCTCCAACCCCAACTGTTGTAGCCGCATACTGTGCTGCTACTCAAGAGCTCCAAAATCAATAATCATCAAAAGTAAAGTCTCCATTCACTTTATCTTTCTTTTATAACTTTCAACTGCGAAAACCATAACTTTTGACCTAATTAGGTTACTTTAACTTCTAATTTGCAGTTTTACTTTTTCTAATTTGCAGTTGACTTGCATGCATGCGCATGGAGACTTAATTGGGTGCATGCATCATTAAATAATGCTTAGATGTCATGCATGCCAGTGGCCTTTGGCTCTGGTGGCCCTCTTCGACCCAATGGAGATATAATATTGATGCCCTAGATTTTCTGTAGATGGCATCAGTCTTCAGTGGATTCCATAACTGTCAGTAACCGCTCGAACCCACAGGAATCACATAGGTTAGCGGTTTGGTCCTCAATGCCTAAGCAGAAGAGGACGTTACAGTCCTCCCCGCTTGAGATTGCTTGTCCTCAAGCAACTGCAAACTGGGATGCTGCAATACATGTTCTCCTTCCCATGTGACATCCTCTGGAGGTAGTTCTTTCCATTAAACCAAGTATTCCCTAATCACCCTGTTTCGAAGTTTTCTTTCTCAAGTCTATATGATCCGTTCAGGAACCAGTATCAATAGTCCCGCATCATCTAAAGGAGGTAATTCTGTTGATGGAGCAATGTGTTGCCCAATGGTCTTTTTCAGGTTGGACACATGGAATACATTGTGAATTTTAGTCTCTCTTGTGGTAGTTCTAGTTCATATGCCACCTCTCCCACCTTCTTGATTATTCTATAGGGTCCATAGAAGCGAGGTTTTAACTTTTTCACTCCTTTCTTCTTAAGTGAAGACTGTCTGTAAGGTCGGAGCCTTAAGTATACCAAATCTCCTACCTATGTCTGTCTGCATACAACTTTTGTTGATTCTGGGCTGTCTGTAAGTTCTCTTTCAGGATTTTAAGAATATCCTCACTGTCCTGTATCCAATCGTTTGCCTTAGGAGCCCTGCTGTCTCTGAATGCTAAATCTGCATAGTCCAAGGCCTCGTAGCCATATGATGCCTTAAAAGGTATCATCCTAATAGACATTTGATAGGTAGTATTGTAGCAGTACTCCCCTAAGTGTAGCCATTTAATCCAGGTTCGTTGCAGTCTTGTTACATAGTTCCTCAGATATCCTTCAATCGACTTGTTGACAATTTCGGTTTGTCCATCGCTCTGGGGATGATAACTTGTGCTGGTAGCAAGCTCGGTCCCCACTAATCTGAATAGCTCTTGCCAGAAGGCACCTATGAATCTATAGTCCCGGTCACTGACAATGGCCTTAGGCAACCCGTGTAACTTGAAGACCTCCCTGAAGAATAAATCAGCTACCTGAACTGCGGAGTAATCAGATGATATAGAAAAGAAATGTGCAAATTTGGTCAGTCGATCAACCACGACATATAAACAATCTCACCCTTGGACCTTGGGCAATCCTATAATAAAGTCCATGGAGACACTTTCCCACTTCTGTTTTGGAATCGGTAGTGGCTGAAGCAACCCCGCTGGATGGATGTGCTCAATCTTGTTCTACTAACATATGCTACATTCAAGCACGTGTTGCATAACCTCCCCTTTGAGGCCCTTCCATGAGAACCTCTCTCGGATCTGCCTGTAGGTCTTCAAGAAACCCTGATGTCCTGATAGTGGAGAGTCATGTGCTGCCTGTATGATTTTCTTCCTCAAAGTTGATTCTGGGACAAGGTATATCCTGCTCTTGTAATAGATGATGTCATCGACAATTCTGTACCTATCATCCTGAATCTATCCATTTAATAATTCGCAAGCGAAATTATTTTTGGAGTATTCTACTAAAGAAGTGCCCTCCAATCTGTGGATATACTCATGAGAGATAATGAGGCGGGTTGCCTGGATAATGCATCAGCTACTATATTATTCTTACCTTTTACATACTCGATCTCGAAATCGTAGGCTTGTACTTTGCTGATCCATTTTTGTTGGCGCTCATTCAGTTCCTTCTGTTCCAAGAAGTATTTGAGGTTGTTATGATCTGTCTTGATTTTGAACTTGCTGCCCACCAGGTACTGTCTGAACTTCGTGAGAGCATGTATGATGGCTAGCATTTCTTTGTCATATATGGAGTAGTGGCGCTCGTAGTTCTTCAATTTTCGGTTCTCAAATGCAATAGGGTGATGGTTTTGCATCAATATTGCTCCTAGCCCTTTCCCTTGAGGCATCACACTCTACTACAAATGGTTGTGAGAAGTCTGGTAATGCTAAAACTGGGCAAGAACTCATAAGGACTTTCATCTCCTCAAAAGTTTTATGTGCTAGTTCTGTCCAGGTGAATGCTCCCTTCTTTGTGAGATCTGTGAGGGGTGCGGCAAATTGGGAGAACCCCTTAACATACCTTCGGTAATAAATGCAAAGGCCTAAGAAGCCTCTCAATTCTGTGACTGTTTTTGGCGCGGGCCAATCCTTGATAGCTCGGATTTTCTCCATGTCAGCCTATACTCCTTTTTCACTGATTATGTGCCCTAGATACAGCATTTCCTTCATGCCAAATTCACACTTGGACATTTTCGCATAAAGCGAGTGTTCTTCTAGAATGCTCAATACTTCGTCCAGGTGTCTCAGATGTTCCTCCCATGTTTTGCTGTAAATCAGGATGTCATCCAAGAATACTAGCAAAAACTTACGTAACTGAACTCTGAAAGTGTGGTTCATGCATGACTGAAAAGTGGCTGGAGCATTGGTAAGTCCAAAAGGCATGACCAGGAACTCATAGTGACCATAGTGACAACGGAACATTGTTTTAGAGATGTCTTGATCCCTTACTCGGATCTGATGGTACCCCGAGCGAAGATCAATCCTGGAGAAGTATTTGGCACCCCGCAGTTCGTCCATGAGTTCATCAATCCTAAGGATGGGATACCTGTTTTTAATGGTCTTTTTGTTGAGTGCTCGATAATCAATGCACATTCGCAGTGTACCATCATTCTTCTTGACCAAGACCACTGATGATGCAAAGGGGCTAGAACTGGGCCAAATGTATCCAAGCTCCAGCAATTCTTTAATCGTTTTCTCGATCTCATCCTTGTATCTTTTGGGATGCCGATAAGGAGTGGTGATGACTGCCTGTGCCCCCTCCTCTAGCTCAATGATGTGTTCAAAGCCCCGGTCTAGCGGTCTACCTGCTGGAAGGTCCCGAAATACCTTTTCGTGCTTCTGTAACAGGAGGGCCTGAATATCACCTGGGTGTTGTGTGCTGTTCTCTGGAGGTTTTCGAAAGGTGACAAAACACTCTGCAGCCCATTCTATGTCATCCTGTCTGAGTACTGCCTCCATTCTCTGTGAAGAGACCGGTTTTGGGGGATAAGTGTTCATGCCCCTCAAAACTACCCGTTTGTTGTCTGGCCCCTGGAATTCCATTTCCATTGCCTGGTAGTCTGTAGTATATTTCCCTATTGAATAAAGCCACTGAACACCTAATACTACATGAGTATCTGCCACATCTACTACATAAAATGAATCTTTCATTTGATAGTTTCCTAATGTGACATTCAATTTCGGAATCCAATAGTTGCACTCCATGCTGGAGTTCCCGGCTACCGCTATAGTAAATCCCTCGAACTTCTCGATCTGAATACCCCTCTTGGCTACCCAAGTAGAGTCAATGAAATTGTGGGTTGCTCCCCCATCAATCAATACTCCCACTTTGTGGCCCTCTACTACTCCTATGACCCTGAGAGTATCGAATCTTGGTACCCCAGATAACGTAGCAATGACTCCCTCTGGTGTATCACCCTGGAGTGATTCTTCCTCTGCTGCCCATAGTTCTTCTGTGGCCTCCTGCTCATAGTCCTCCCTGTCACTGTCCGAATACACTTCGATGTAGTGAGCCTTTGCCTTCCCTACACACCTGTGTCCATGCACCCATGGTTCCTAACAAGTGAAACATAATTTCTTTCACCTCAAATCTTTCCTAGCGTCCTCGTCTAACCATGTTTTCTTGGGAACATCCTGCTGGAAAGGTTTCTTGTCCTTGTCCCTAACAAGAAAGTTGGTTTTGAGAGGGAACCTGTTCTTCGGAACTGAATCCTGGAGATCTTTGGCTCTGCTAATGGCATCCTGGAGAGTGGGGAGTTTGTAGGCTTTCACCCATCCCCGTAGTGGCTCTGTTAGGGCCTCAGTGAATAACATCTTCAACCTGCTCTCTGACACATCTGTTACCATGACTGCTATCCTCTGGAATTCTGAGATGAAGGCTTCTGCACTACCTGTCTGTTAGACTTGAGCCAACTCTCTGAAATGTATCTCTGGATCTTTCCTATCGAACCTCTCCATGAGCTTCTGAGTGAATTCTCTGTAGGAGTGTATGGTGTTGTGGCCCAATGTCACCAATCCGTGGTACCACCACTCATAAGTCTCTCCATCCAGGTGGAGTGTAGCCAATTTAATGGCATCTGTCTCTGTCATGGGATTGAGTTGGAAATAGGTATCCAACTTTTGAACCCATGTCCTCGTTGAACCTTCGCAAGTCCCATCAAAGTTTGGAATGGTCAACCTGCCCAAGGTCTTCTACAACTCATAGTTGGGATTGAATCCCTTGTTGAAATTCCTGGGCCTGTTCCTACTCTTCATGTTGCAAAAATCCGAAAAAGACATGGCGGCATGAAACTCATCCCCTAAGTCCCTGTATTCCTGCAAATAAGCCCCAAAAGGTTCGCTAGGCTCTACCTACATGACTGGACCTCCTACTGCATCTGCCAAGAAGTGAGGCATAGTAGGCCTGTTGGAAGGTCTGCTATATATGTGCGGTGTATTCTGTATATTGGTGTATGCAACCTTTCCACTGCTGCTTGTAGACCCTCGATCTACCGGTGAGGGAGGTGTACTGTTGTTACCTAGTTCTGGTTTCGCCGATAATCTGTTGATTGCATTGAGTACATCTTTTTTCCCTTTGGCTAAGTCTTGCAATGCAGATACTAAGTTGTGAAACTCCATCCTGTCCTCATCTTCTCCCGTTCCCTTTCCGTTGTTAGAGTGTATACCTGTTTGTTCCATGTCTAAGCTGATATCTTCTGGTTGGATATCCTCAAAGTCCTCCGTGTGCCTACTCCTCCTTTTCCTATAGGTTACAAAGGGGTCCTCTTCTGTATTCATCTACTTCTCATTTCTTAAGCCCACAGCTGGCCAAGAAGATAGCTCTGATACCACTGTAATATCCCAAATACTGATATTTTCTATTTCTATGCAAATTTACTGAAATAGCCGGGCATGCAAACTACCATGGCAAAATTTCCCTATTTTATAGTTGAAATTAGGGTTAGGGTTTGCAAGATAGAATGAACACTTACCACTGATAAGCCGGCTGAATATGCTCCAGTGAGAATACACATGCAAGATGAGCTAAGCTGATGAAGAAATGACCTTGTTTCCTGCTGCAATACCCCAGTAGGCTGAATCAGATAAGTGTGACGTTTTTGTTGAAGGGATGGTCAGTTTCAGCTGGGAATAGGTTGGAAGATAGGTATGCCTATGCCAGAGAGGATGGTCGGAGCATGCAAGGGTTTTGACCTCCCAGATGCCCTAGCAAATTGGTCTCCCAATATGCTGCTCACGCCCCCACAACCCTGTAATCTGCTACTAGCTGCCCCGGATGGACAATCTGACGGCTGATAATCACTCAATGCAGTAGAGTGATCCTATCAGTGAGGATGCAAGCCACATGCGGAAGAAATATGGTGATCCAGAGTCCTGGTGAATGACTGGGGTTTCCCAGCTAAATGCCCCCAGCTGTACGGATGAACCTGCAAATAACCTTCGAACATATACTGGAACACTAGATAATGATGAATTCAATAGACACGGTGACAAACCTGGATGGTTTATCCTGAAGGAGACTAGGGCAGATATCTCACTGCCGAAACCCTATTAGTTGAAGACGCCGTCTCCAACCCCAACTACTGTGGCTGCATGCTGTGCTGCTACTCAAGAGCTCCAAAATCAATAATCATCAAAAGTAAAGTCTCCATTCACTTTATCTTTCTTTTATAACTTTCAACTGCGAAAACCCTAACTTTTGACCTAATTAGGTCACTTTAACTTCTAATTTGCAGTTGACTTGTATGCATGCGCATGGAGACTTAATTGGGTGCATGCATCATTAAATAATGCTTAGATGTCGTGCATGTCGATGGCCTTTGGCTCCGGTGGCCCTCTTCGACCCAATGGAGATATAATATTGATGCCCTAGATTTTCTGTAGATGGCATCAGTCTTCAGTTGATTCCCTAACTGTCAGTAACCGCTCGAACCCACAGGAATCACATGGGTTAGCAGTTTGGTCCTCAATGCCTAAGCAGAAGAGGACATTACAAAATCGAAGTCAAAATTGATTTGTTTAAGTGGGGAAATGACATGGCATGGGTCCCCCATAAGCATGCAACCCTCTCCATGTGAAGGTTTTAAACTTTGGTTTAATTTTTAGTGGTAGTGAATGTGTTTTAAATAAGAGGTGACGCCAACTTCAAGCATGCGAGTGGTATGAAGGAGGGGTGGAGCCCTCTTCATAAGAGTTTAAAGAAAAGGCCTTGGATATATTTTATGTTTTAGATATATCATATGATTATGTGATTGGAAGGAAATTGCATGATGTTGTTGGGATAAACTCGCGCATGAAGAGAAGGAGACGCCAACCTCATGAGGTAGTGAATGGTTGGGTGTGTGTTGGCACTTAATGGATAGGTTGGTGGAGTTAGGTGAGTGAGGTGTCATCCTCCTCTCTATTTCCACTCCACTTCAAATCACGTCAACTCAGTTAGACTATCTCTCAACTAAACTCCCTTTGCCAGTATTAGATGCACCCACTTTCTACTGCTATGGCTATAAATAAAGCATGATCCTCTCCGTTGAAGCTAGTTAGAGTTGCTTCGAAAGGCTTGCCATTGTAATACTGTTGTTATATTTTTCATTGTGAATAAATAAAAGCTTTGAGGCTAGATGGTGTAAGGCATTCGGTTGGATGAATATTGTTGCTTATGCTTGAGGTACTCTGTATCTATTGTATTTTTCCTTGCTTGATTTGTAAATCTAACCTTGTCAGGAATCAAGACTGCTCCCAGTCGAAAGGAAAGAGTCTTTAAATAAGTTTATCTATAGATTCTATTGTTCATATGTATGTAAAGATCAATATCTGGCATTTTCAATAAGTTCATTATCATGCTGCTCTAGTATTTTATATGTATATCATTGGATCTCACAAATCTCTCTGCAAGTTTTATTTATGCTAGTTACAAGTTACCGTGGAGAAGGTTTTGAACAAGTTTGTTCCTTATCATCTTCACCTTTTCACTCGGCGTAGTCCAACTGCTTCCACCGAAAGCTCTTTAGTTGATCTTCATAGCTACAAGCTTGTCCTCTGCTCTATCTCCTTTTAAAATTTAAAATCTACTAGGTTACTTGGTTCATAGCTTTTATTTTTTAGATCTATCATCTTAGAGTGAAATTTGTCATAGATCTATCTTCTAAAAGCTCATAGTCTAGATCTGAATGTTACATACAAAAGATTCATCTTTCGTTGAATGGATCTAGCTAAATCTACTTTCCTTTGCAAGCAAATTTGAAATATCCCAAATAAGGAGATCTGCCTTCTTATGTTTGCACTTGCTTGTTTCTTGTAATCCTGAAATTTATTTGCTTGTGGTTGTTTGAGAATATTATTCCTTTCACTTAGTTCCTCTGGCTTACTAGTTTATTTTGTTGTTTGCAATCTTCATGTAACAGTTTGCTCATTCAAATATTAATTGCATGACATAGTAAGATGCATAACCATTATAAATCCCATGATATTAAACAAGAGAACACAAATGGAAAACATAAACTGTTTATGCAAGTGTGGACATAATAAGTACCTCAAATCAGTCCTGTGTAACCATATATAATAAGTGGAATAACTCTGACCTTTGAACAATGCTGACAGTTTACTGCAAGCTTTAAGACTGCTGCTAGTCAATATTTAATAGTGCCAAGGAGGAAGTATGATGCTTTCAACACTAGATCTGATTCCCAAATACCATGAACTCTGTTCCTCATTTAAATATCTGTCATGCAATGTTATATGCCCCAGCTGAGAATGGGATCTCCGCCAGGAATGTCAGTGGTTGTTGATGGCTGTAACAACGACAATTTATAATCAGATCTTAAATTATGATGACTGTGGCTGTAAGTTTAACAGCAGTACTATATAATCAGATCCGTGTGTATAGAGCAATGGTAGAGTGTTGCAGGAGAAGATAGCCCCACTAGACAGTTACATGCCCAGAAAAATAGATCACGCCCAGCTTGGGGAGATTACAGCCCTGAGAATATGAATACGGCCTTCCCTTTCTTTAATCTCCTCTCATGCATAAAATCGTGCGCCCTCTTTTGAGATATGACCATCAAACAAATATCACGCTCCTTTTTGAGATGATTCAAGTCGCCCTTTTGATAGATCTCTGCTAGGAGTACTGATTCGTGGCCAAAGGAAATGGAAGATCACTCTAACAATGGCTCACCCCCTTTTCTTGTCTGGAATATGACTGCCCACGCCTCAGTTTAAAGAGAGGTCTCTGCAATAATGATGAAACGCTGCCAAAGAGAGAGGAAATCTCTGGTGTATTTAATGGTTCCAGCTCTCAAGGATAGCCACGACCTCAGCAGATAAGCATGCAGCAGCGAAGAGAAGAATCTCTGCCCGAATAAAGTACAGAAGATCGCTACCC
>LPNX010935173.1:671360-705735 GCA_001517045.1 Pseudotsuga menziesii | reverse complement strand
CTGCTCCAAACTAGATGAAGTGGTTCGCTGCCCTATTTGCCGGAATAAGACTAGGACAAATGTTTCACTGCCGAAATCCTGTTAGCTGAAGACTCCGTCTCCAACCCCAACTGTTGTGCTGCTATCCACGAGCTCCCAAAATAATCATAATCCAAAGTGAAGTCTCCTCTCGCTTTATCCTCTATTTATAAAGTTCAACTGCACAAAACCTAATCTTTGACCTAATTAGGTCACTTTAACTTCTAATTTGCAGTTGACTTGCATGCATGTGCATGGAGACTTAATTGGGTGCATGCATCATTAAATAATGCTTAGATGTCATGTATGTCACTTTTAGGGTTTGCATGCATATCACTTTTAGGGTTTGCATGCATCTCATTTTTAGGGTTTGCATGCATGTCACTTCTGAGCTTTGCATGCATGTCATTTTTAGGGTTTGCATGCATGTCACTTTTGGGAACATTACAAAATTTGAAGCATATTCTAACTTGTCATTTGAAAGTATATTGCCTAAATTTTAAAGTTGAATCTTGAATCTAAGTGCATGTCGTATTGGCTGCCCAAAAGGAAAGCCAAGATCCCCTTGGTCATTTCTTTGCATTTTATCATTTTTTAACTTAGAATTTTTAGAGATTTCTTTAGATGTTCAAAGACACTCTTAAAGTGCTTTTGAGCATCTTTTGAATTTAATAACTTGCTGGTTTTTAGCAGGTCCGTCCAAAAATAGGAGGAGGTGTTGCCCGATTTTGGGAGATTTAAGCCATTCAAGGCTTTCCAGAGCTCCCCATTCCAATATTGGTCAAATTTTTACCTAATGTAAGCCTTTGGATCCCAGATAACAAGGACCAAAGAGCATTCCTCTTTGAACTTAATAAAGTTTCCAAGTAGGCTCTTCAGAGCCCACTCCCCATCCCCCGAGAGGGGATTTGCATCGGTGTCAATTTTCATGATTTTCTTGTTTTAGTTTAGTTTTTGTTTGCATATTAGTATACTTTGATAAGGGATCACTTTTGTTATATCATCCATTTGTCAAAGTAATATAAATACTAATCCCATGACTTCCCGAGTTACCCGAAAGGGGAAAGAGATGCGTGGTAGGACTAATTAGAAAACTTTTGCCTATCTTTCGCATTGTTTTTATTCTTTAAAATTAACCCCTCCTTGCTTTCCCAATTGAGGTCCATTTGGACCGAAAGAGATTCCTGGAGATTTTATTTATTTTTAACAAACAAACACAGTGATTAAAATCCTTAAAACTTTACCAAGACTCTGTTGTGTATGCTCTGCACTGCTGCGGTTCGACCGAACAGTTGACTGCATCAAAAGCAACATGGGTGACTAGTTCAATTAGGATCATTTTTAAATTAACTTCCCAAGGCGAAAATCCAACACCTCAATTTAATCCGTTGCGGGGAAAGTTCACAAAGGAAGCGGGAGCAACTGGGTAGTGACCTCGGGACATCGTCAGGTTACACTCTTGTTGGTGTAGTGTTGGACACATCTCAGAGACTCCGATCCATCCCACATATTCCTCGCGTGGAACCGCATCTGATAAGGGTTTTAGACATACTCCTCGTACTTTCAGATATATTTGGAGTTCCCTTCCCCCTAATCTAATTCACTCATCTTCAACAATAATCTAAAACTGACCAAGATCATTTGCAACACATTTCTCAGCACTACAACAACACTTTCTTATTTCCAACTCCATTTTTTGGCACTGGTTTTTTTATCATACAATCATTAGCTTCGATATCATTTGTTATCATGTGTTAAGTTGATCTATATACTGTCGTGCTTACAATTCTTATTGCAATATCTTGTTTCAGTATTTTCATCAAAACTCCTAAATAACTCACTTGATCACAAATCATCACACTAAGCCTTAACAGCCTTAGAATTTAATAGAGCCTACCCCCCTTCGCTTCGATTAGGAGTTGGCCTAAACAAAGGAGTCAAGAACAAGGTGACAGCCTTGACTCGAGACTTGCCCCAAAGGACACACCGAGTGGCTTGAAGATTTATGCCACATCCCCCCAAGTGTGTGAAAGGCGACAATAGTGACTCCTTTCACGGTATTGGTGGGACTCCCATTCAACAAATAGACTGTTGTAGCATTGCTTCTTCCCAATATTTATCTGGAGTTTACTTTCCTTGCAACATATTCTTTGTCACTATTATGATCTATCACCATTACACTTCTTTCAACTTCAATTGTTTGCCTCTAGGTTCCCAATTTCTTCCAAAAGTCGAAAAATAAAAATGTTATAGACTCCTCTTCCTTATCTTACAAGAGAAACCTTATCCTACAACCAACTTCTTCTTTAATAGTGGCCTTATACTTCATTAATGCACCTAGTGATTTCTTAATAAGAAAATTTTACATGTCTTGTGAAAACTCATCAACAAGAAATAGAAAATCCCTTGCACCCGCCCATGATGACATGCACAAGCCCCAAGATCCTCTTGTTCTCTTAACTTTACTTGTGTCAGCAACTTCCTTGTGATGCTCTTGTGCTAAACATGTTGCACACATCCCTTTCTTCTCGAAGGAAACCAACTACCATATTTAACCTACTTGGTAGGGAAAGATACTAGAGCGGAGGTAGAGGTAAGGGTGCAATATATACACCTAGTTTGTTGCAACAACCTCTTCAATGTTGGAGCAACCTTAATATATGTGCCAACAACATTAACTCATGTGCAACTACCAACTATCCTCAATCCAGGCCATCCAAAACAGGGACAATCTAGGAGAATGTGCATGCAGGGTGGCACGCTCTTAAAAAATAAGCATAAAATACTAAAACCATGTGCCATGCTATGAAACCACATGCCAGTATAATCTTCTTCCAAAATCATGGGTCAAGAAGGAGGGTGCCCTAGATATTTGTGCAAGGTGGTTATGCCTCCTCAACAACTGCATTTAATCATCTTCAATCAACCATCAAGGATCCCAAGGCAAGTACACTAGACTGGAGCGTTCATGAATAGGTCTAAACCATCCAATGCAAAACCATTTTCCAAGTCATATGTCCTAGGGATAAGTGTCCTAGAATGAGGTCACACCATTTCAAGGAGTATCATGTCAAGCAATGGAAAATAATATGCTATGGAACCTATGGAAATCATGTTAGCACAAAAATCTACCAATGCACAACAACAAATAATTAATATTACTTGGAAAAAACCGTAGTTGATGAAGGGATTCCTTCCATGAAGGGGTTAATTAAAAGTGCATTAGGTTTAGCAAAGCCACATCAAAAGCACCAACACCTTGGCTCCAAAGCCAAAAACATCTGAACAAAACCTGCACCTTTTCCTCATTTTTTGATGGTCAAAGGGCTGAAGGTCTTCTCTAGTTGTATTGTATTGTATTATTTTTGGAATAATAAAAGGCTTTGGAGGTCTCATGTGGTGCATGGCTTAAGAGTTGGATGATCATTGTCTCATGTTTTTGCTAAGGTAACTTGTAGAATTTCTTTTATGCATTTGTCATTCCTTGTCAAAGCTAGCCTCATTGAAGGATTAGTACTGTTCAGTAGGAGTGATTAAAGTAGTTTCTTTACTCTCTTAATTAATTTATGTTCAAGATTTAGATATTTGCATGTTAATTTGCTTATGGGTATGCTCTTCTTGTCTTTAGCATGAATTTTTACTAGCTTTGACAAGTCTCTTAGCAAGTGTAAAGGTGTTTTACAGGTGCTTCTCTTGGATATCTGTAAGATCTTGCTTGCTTCTCTCACTCTCCAAGAACTCGTTGTTAAAGAGGCATGTTACCAGCTAGGTCTTAATTAGTTGGACTTCAAGTGAGCCGGCAAAGTTTGAACAAGGTTACTTGTTCATGATCACTGTTTAGAAGTTCATCAGGCCTTCTAGGCCCTTTTTATTTTTTGTACCACATGTTCATACCCCCCTGGAGGAGTTGTAATAAAGCGTGCTAACATGATAAATTTGTAAAGAATTGGGCTTTCTAAGACTTAAACATCAATTTGATTATTCCAAGGTGTTTTTCCCCTTGTCAATTATGCAATGTTGAATAAGCGATGTATAACTTTCGAGTTTTTCTCCGCTCCTCCAAAGCTGGAATGGTCATCTTGGTGGTTAGGCTTGGGAGGTTATTACAACTCACGTGTCAATGTATATCAACATGCTAGGCATTGTTTTTGAGTCGTATGGACATGTGCTAGGTCCCACTAGAATTTTGTCTGATTCCGAGAAAAATAACTTTTTCCATTTTTTAAGCCATTTTTAATGGTTTAATTGAAAAACTTCAAAATGTAATAAAAGTCAGGTTTGGAGTCCGTTTCTGGCGTGGGGATGCTCGTTTTCACACTCAAAGCGTCCTCTTTACCCCATAGGCCACTTTTAATATGATTTGAGCAGCCAGGACACCTCGTGGAGCATTATTCAGCTAACGGAGCATCGTTTTGGTGTTTTAATGCTAAAGGTGCATCATTTTGGCACCAAAGTCAACAAATTTAATAAGTCAAAAGGTCAAATAAAGAGTGGAGAAGTGACATGGCATGGACCCCCCATGTCATGCGACCTTCTTTAAACTTGTAAACATCTTAAAACTTTGGTTAAAGGTTGAGTAGCGCATATGTTTTGATGGGTGACGTCAAACACACTCACACTAGCTTAAGCTCACACATGAGGTAGGAGGAAGGGGTGGGCCCCTCTTAAATTTGAAGTTTTTAAAAAATAAAAAAAAATTGGTTTAAATTCTAAGAGGGCTGGCGAATGTATTGTGAAGATGACATCAACCTCACGTCNGGGTGGTTGGTTGTTTTTTTTTTTTTTTGCGCTTGATGAGTGGTTGGTTGAGTTTGGTAGAGATAGGTGGCACTTGCCTCTTCACTTCAACTCAGTTTGACTCAGTTTAACTCAGATCAACTCCCAGACTATCTTCAGTGTAGGTAGCACCCCCCCTAGGTCTCTCTTGCCTATTTAAGCAAGGTCCATTCACTCTCTTTAGCATGAAGTGTATGGAACCTCTTCTCTTATTTGTAATCTGTTGAATATTTTATGTGAATAAATATTTGCTTTAGAGATCATATTGTAGATTGTTGTTCCAGCTGGATGATGCTATGCTTGTATGGTTGAGGTAACTGTAGAGTGTTAAATCTTGCATTTTGTTTAGTAACATATTGAAGGGTTGGCCTAATGATTAGTATTGATCGATAGGACGAGCATTGTTGTTTCAAGTCTTAGTAAAAATTCCATTTTGTCAAATTCAAGATTTTGCATATTTACTTGTTTGTGAGTATGCACTCTTCACTCACATTTTGGATATCACTAACCCTTTAACAAGTTTATGCAAGTGCAAGTGTCTTTCAAGTTTCTCTTGGGTGGATTTGAAGGAAATCTAGTTTATTTCTCCTACTCTCTGCTTACCTTTCAAGAAACATTGTCCTCTTGAAGCATTTCAACCAATCTTCAATTATTGAATCTTTTCACCAGGGCTCCTAACCTTCTTTCTTTAAAAATTTGAACTTCTCATTCAATTACTTGGTTACTTGCTTTTACACTTTAGATCTACGTGCTTTAGATAAATATCTTCCTTAGATCTAGTTTATAGAGGTGTCTCATTTGTTGCTTAGTTCTAAATTTTCATAAAGTTGATCTCTCTTTCATCAAGATCTAGCATCAAATCTACTTTTTTTCGCTAGCATTTCAAGGATATTTTTAGCTTGCTAGCTTTAAGGAGTTTGCATTGAGTATAATAAGAATATCTAGCATCAAGTGCCTTATTGGAATCCTTGCAAAGGCTGTCCAAGACCCTAAGAAGTTGGGTTTCAATCCCAATCTTCTTAGTTATTCGCTTTTCTTCTGAATTAATTGTTTAACATAAAAAAAAATCAAATTTTTTTGTGTTGTCCAAAGACACTTCCAAAGTGTTTTGGGGCAGTTTCTACTAATAATGGCTTGCTGGTTTTTAGCAGGTCCACCAAAAAACAGAAGGAAACACTGCCCAAAATTCCATTTCTGGGCCATCCAGAGCGTCCCAGGGGTCCCCCCCTACTTCCGTGGTTCATTTTTTGATTTTTTGTAAGCCTTTTGATCCCATATAATAAGGACCAAAGAGCATTTCTCATCAAGCTTTGTAACCGAGTGTAATAAAGTTTATGAGTAGGCTCTTCAGAGCCCACTCCCCATCCCCCCAAGGGGGATCCGCGTCGGTGTCAATTTTTGTGTTGTGCTTGATTAGTTTAGTTATTGTTGCAGAGTTGTATACTTTGATATGTATTTTCATTATATATCTTATTGGAATCAAAAGAAACACTAATACTAACCCCACAACTTCCCGAGTCACTCGAAAGGAGAAAGAGATGCGTGGCAGGCTTAATTAGAAAACCTTTGTTTCTTTCAGTACTTTAGTTCTTATTTCGCATTTTAAAATTTATCCCTCCTTGCTTTCTCGATTGAAGTTCATTTGAACCGAAAGAAATTATTGGAGGTTAATTTTTCTTTTTTAATAAACAAACTTAGTCTTTAAAATCCTTAAAATCAACGAGACTCTGTTGTGTGTGCTCTGCACCGTTGTGGTTCGACCAAACAATTGGCTGCATCAAAAGCAACGTGGGTGACTAGTTTAATTAGTTTTCGCATCTCAAGTAACCTCCCCAGGGGAAAATCCAATGCTTCGATTTGATCCGTTGCGGTGGAATTCACAAAGGAAGCGGAAACAACTGGGTAGTGACCTCGAGACAGCGTCAGGCTACACTCTTGTTGGTGTATTGTTGGACACGTCTCAAATACTCCGACACAGCCCATATATTCCTCGCGTGGAGCCGCATCAAATAAGGGTTTTGGACATACTCCTCGTACTTTCGGGTATATCTGGAGTTCCCTTCCCCCTAATCTAATTCACTCATCTTCCATATTAATTTAAAAATGACCAAGAGCATTTGCAACACATCCCAACAATACAACAACACTTTCTTATTTTTGACTCCATTCTTGGCATTGGTATTATCATCATACAATCATTTGCTTTTATATGCTTTATATATCATGTGTTAAATGATTCTATATGATGTTGTGTTTAACAAATATCGTTGCAATATCTGGTTCCAGTATGTCTTTTCATCAAACTCCTAAGTAACTTAATCACCATCACTAAGCCTTAACAGCCTTGAAAATTAATAGGGTCTATCCCCCTTGGCTTCGATTAGGAGTTGGCCTAAACGAAGGAGTCAAGAACAAGGTGACTGCCTTGACTTGAGACTTGCTCCCAAGGACAAACCAAGTGGCTTGAATATTTCTGCCCCATTCGCCCCTAGGAATGTGAAAGGCGGCAACAAGGCATAGTCCTTCCACTCCTCCACCAACGAACTCCATATCCCAAGCATTCCCAAGCTTGAGCTCTTTCCTTCTCTCTATCTCTCCCTCAATTTTAAATCAAACTTTCTCCTTTGGTTACTGTTACTCACATGCTTATGTAGTTTAGTTTCTTTTTCAAAAGAATATCTAAAGGCTGATCTTTTTAAACATGTTTCTAGATCTATAATTGTAAAGCATCATTCTTAGAATAGATCTAGTATTGTTAAGTATTTGTGCATAGTTTTCGATCATTCAGTACTTAACTATTTTATGCTTTTAACGTTACAGTTAGCACATTTGGTGCAGGATACGTGTTTGGTTTTTTGTCTTTTGTTGACAGGACAAGGAGAAGTGTTGCAAGAAAATTGAAGATTTGGGCCATCCAAAGCCTTCCAAAGCAACATTCATTTTTCTTGCTTCATTCCTAAAACCTGTAAGCCTTTGGATCCAAATCTGTAAGGACCATTGGCATCCACCTCAAGCATTGTAAATACCGTGATAAAATATTTTGAGTAGTCTCCTTCAGAGCCCACTCCCCATCCACCCTAGGGGGTTTTGCATCGATGCATTTTTTTCATGGTTTTGCTTTTGTTAGTGTAGTTTTGCTTTATAGATTAGTATACTTTGCTATTTCAAATTTCAATTTTATTCATTGCAAAGTAAAGGGGAAAGAGATGCGTGGTAGGATTAATTAAATAACATTTGTTTGTTTATTTTGTACTGCTTTACTTTTCCAGTAATTTATTCCCGTTGCTTTCATGATTAGGGTTTATAACCTGAAAGAGACACTTGGGGACTTAATAAACAAACAAACATTGTTCAAAAATCTCTAAAAATTAACAAGGCTTTCGTGTGTATGCTCTACACCGTTGCGGTTCGACCGACCAGTTGAATGCATCAAAAACAACGTGGGTGACTAGTTTAAATTAATCTCACTTTCAAATTAACCTCCCAAGACGAGTATCCAACACCTCGATTTAATCCATTGTGGGGAAAGTTCAGAGAGGAAGCGAGAACCACTGGATAGTGACCTTAGGATACCATCAGGCTACACCCTCGTTGGTGTAGTGTTGGACACGTCCCAGAGACTCCGATCCAACCCACATATTCTTCGCGTGGAACCACATCGGATAAGGGTTTTGGACATACTCCTCATATCGTTAGGTATATTTGAAGTCCCCTTCCCCTCTGTTTAATCCACTCATTAATCCACAATAATCTAAAACTGACCAAGAACACTTGCAACACATTTCCAGTATTACAACAGCATTACAATCTTGTGACTCCATTTCTGCACTAGTCTTTTACTTGTATCGTACATTTTATTGCTATAAGTTCATTTACTAATCTGGTGTTGTATAATTCATATGTTGTTGTGTTTAAATTATATTGTTGCAATATCTTGCTCCAATATTTATTTTCATAAAAACTCCTAAACAACTTCCTCATCCGCAAACCACCACTAAATGCTTAATCAGCCTTAGTAACTCAGAGGGTCTACCCCCCTTGACTTCGTTAGGAGTTTGCCTAAACAGAGGATTCAAGATCAAGTGGCAGTACTTGACTCAAGGCTTGCCCCCAAGGACGCGCTTAGTGGCTTAAAGATTTCTGCCACGACAACCTAACCCCCCAAGATGCGTGAAAGGCGGCAACAAACACAATAGCCATTTTGGTTGTTTTGGGCATGTGGTTAGCGTTTAATCATAATTTATCTTGTGGATTACTTGAGAACGCCCTTAAAAAGAGGAGTATGCACATCGTCTAAGACATATTGATGTAGCATTCCACTAGGGGAGGTTGCACATGGACCCTAGGGAGTCCTTTTTCATGGTCAAACAAACTTGAATCTTTGAGGCATTTTGCTTATGAGATGGACAAGTAGCATTTCCATGATTTAGTCAATTTATTTTATTATCCTATTGCTCTATGGTTTTGGCTTGTTTTAGAAGTAATTAGAAGATATTGATCTACATGCTTTCCCAGGAGATATCATAGATCTAGCATGTGGATATTATTATTTTATTTGTTGGGGTTTTGAGCCTAGAATTGAGCCTTTCACATTGTAATGGTTGTTGGAGAATTGGAGAAAGATGTCATGCTTGAATTATTGTTCTTATGAAGGCTATGTGAATTCAAGTGTGTGACTATCATGTGTGATTGTTCATTTATTCCATATTGCTGATTTCATGTGCTGGATTCTACAACTAATTCTGCTGCAATAAGGTTTTCAAAAAGATAGATTTGTCATTGAAAAGGGGGAATAAACAAGGTGCTATCTGTTTACTTTCCTTGCTGTTTTTACTCTCAGATTGGAGCAATAATATTATGCAATTTCAGTAAAGTAGGATCACACCTTATTGTCTTAGCATGTTCATGACTGGTGCACCTTTGAAAGGGCGTGCAAATTTATAAATTTCCGGCAATCTGATCTAGCATTCATAGGTAATCTTTGCATGTTTAAAGCAGCAGTTTTACCATTCCATATCAATTTATTTACAGCCCTCCTAGTAACATTTTGACTCCATATGCCCAAGTTGGTTATAGGCACTAGTCATTCACAAACCTAATCAATCAATCTAAATTTCTTTTTTTCTAAATCAACTCTCTATTTTAACCTAAGCCTTATTGTTTAAGCTTTAGTAATCCTAACCATAGGGATACCCCCCTTGTACCAGAGGAGAGCTGACCTAAAGAGAGTGAAGGAGCTACCGTGGTGACAGTGGGTATCCCTTCTTCACATAAAGTAAGGGTTTGGGAGATAACAAAAGTCACATAAGTTATGGGCTCTAGAGGAAGTAGAGTCTTAAAAAGCATTTCATTTTTAGGTGCCCCATATATTATGATATCGGTGAGAGATAGCATTGTTTGTTCTGTATCTCTAGGTGGTCCCTCTCCACCTACTTTTGATATCTTCATTGGAGGTGCCTAGCTCTCTTCATGCATAAGGTGTTGACTCACAAAGGGTAGACCTTGCAAAATTCTTCTAGATTCTGCCCTGTCACACTGATTACCTGCCCTTTTCTTCCTACTTCAGTGCTTAAGGTGCTCAGTGTCGTGAAAACCCTCCAAATTTGGCACATATGTAACAAATCGATGAGACTATGTAAAGCGTCAACTTTGGGGGTCATATAACCCATCTCTACAATGAGACAAGGTACCCATTCTCGATACAGTGCAATCTAGACACCAAAACTCCTATTACTCTATTCTTTCCATCAGTCTCAAATATTAGGAAAGTCTCTGCTGGTAGTTTCTGAGCTCCTCCCAGGGTCACCCAACCAGGCACTCTCAGTGCTGAACATTCCCCTCAACATCATCAGCACTCTTTTCTTTGTTGTATAATGTATTACTTTGTCACTTCTATCTTTTATTTTTTACAAGTAGCCTTCTGGCTTTTCCACTCCTATTGTTTATTATCACCAACTGTACTTCCTAGTCCCACTGACCTACTCTTTTGGCCATTTGTAGATATTAATAAATTATCTCATCTCACCTTTGTATTTTACTCACTTTGATATTGAGATATTTATTACAGGGTAATTTAGTTATAAATTATAACTATGCCATAAGTATGATAGTCTGCAATTCAGATTAAGCACTAAAAATATATAATACTGCAACACTGAGAACGTATTAATCTAGCAAAATTTCTTACTAAATCTCTACCTGACGACATAAGAAAATAAAAATTAGAATGAACGAATGTTAATTTCAACAGCACGTTCATAAGAGGTGTGGGTGCTTTACAATGGTCAATTTAGAGAAACTTGAAGAACCACCAATCCCTGCCACAGGTTCATGAGGTTCTCAGACATCAATAATACAAGAGATTTGAGATGGATGATACTTCACAAGTTAAAGTTCTTAGGCATAAACATGAATGAACAGAACACTTAATAGGGCAAATGCAATGTATCTTTGAAAGCATCACTAAGACAGTTCTACAGTGGCAGAAAATTACTTTGGATTTTCAATTTTGCACAACAGAATGGAAAATATTTGGAAATTTCTAGACAGGCTTTGTAGAATATGATTACTCACCTTTGGGCATTTTGGAGGATTTGCCCATCCAGAGAATTTCGAGTTGACAATGCTTCTCCCCTGCAAAAGGAAACATTATATCTTAATATTCCATTACCAAGTGACATTTTTAATTGGAAACAATGCTGAAAAATTGGACTCCAGAAGAACTCAGTGGAGTGTCATCAACTTGGAGAATCAGAAAAATTGGGGAAAATATCGTCAAAAAATAGACAAGCATTAAAAAGAGCTAAATATTTCATTCTCACTTAAATTTAAATATAAATTAACAACATCATCAAATAATAACATTGCACACAAATATGAAAAGACCAAGTTCCCCCCTCACACATACTGGGACAATCTTCTCTTTCCCAAAATCGCGGGCAGCAAGTGAAAAAATGCAGAATGAGCCCTGAAATTGTACCTCATGGGCATTTTTTTCCATAGAAGATTTTATGAAAAAATAATGAGATTTTATTATCGTAAAAACTATTCCAAGACACAAGAAAAATGGAATATCTATAATCTGACTGTCATTGTCACTGGTATATTTATTGTTCCTGTTATTACCCACATGCACACAGCCATACAAAGGAGGCAGAGGAAGACCCAGCAAGCAAGCAGAATCACCCTGTAACCAATCAACCATTAGTTATGAAACTTTCCTCCTGCAGCAGTATCTGACGTATCAACTTGCCCTTCTTATTTAAGGTTGCAATGTTGCAGATTACAAAACTCATCTGTTGGATACTAAACAAGTAGACAATAAGTATGAGAATTGTTCAAACAGAGAGTGAATGTAAATAACAAAGTCTTTTCAAGCGATTACAAATGGTCTCTACAATTTTCTTCACTGAAGGCAATTGAACAACGACAGCCCCAAGGGTTCATTTGATCAGTAGATGCTCTTGTGCCAAGTCCACAGAGGTCTCAGGATCAAATCTCATCAGGTCCTTTCGAGTTACCAGCTGCATATGCCACTGGCAGCTGACCCGCCTTCCATCTAAATATTCTGGAAAAGGGGTAGAACTCTGTGAGGGTTGGCCTAGTACTAGCACCCCCATCCTTTGCTCAAGGGTATGAGGGTGGAGTGAGATTATTTCTTCATATTAATAAAATATCAAAATTTAAAAAAGAATGAATTGGTAAGGATGCACATTCAAGATAAATTTCAATAGAATCAGAAATTTATATTATATGTTGTTACTATTTTATGGTTAATCAATCTCACATAATTATGCATGATTATGCATGATTCAACAATGAGATTTAAAGATATAAAGATGGTTCCACGTATACTCAATATCTTCCTCCATGACTCTTGCGACATAAGATAGCAAGTAGTTGAAAAGGATTACAAATAAGATAAGATAATTTTATTGATGTCTACTGAATGTCCACAAAAGTAGGTCGATGGGACTAGAGTATACATCCAGTAAGAATACAATGTGGAAGTGCTAAAGCAACTCCTAGAAATTTCTGAAAGTAAGATAAAGAAAGATACATGAAGTAAAAGTACTGCCTAGATAAGTATATGACTAAGCTAATCACTAGGCCTAGCCAACACCAAAAGAAAAAATGTATAATAATATCATAGGTGCTATAGTACAAAGTGATGTCCTAAACTAAAGTGGACAACTCGATACCAGTCAATAAGAAGAGAGAGAGAGATCTGGAGATGGAGATGGGGCTAGTGATGTCAAAGTCTTTTGGGTATGGTGATCAAGGGTGTTGTGGGCAACCGAAGCACTGGCTCACTATCGGAGTCTTCAGGTACCATAGTGGGATTCATTTGTATGACCCTTGGGGGGATGTAGAAGCGAGGAAGCGTTCTCCTACCATCCAAGGTCGAAGGGAAGAAGCTCCAAATAGATCTATGGCTGCTCGGTTGGGGCTGGGATCCAATCTAACGGGTGGGGGCACCCTATTCTAAATCCATCTGGAGTTGATCCCTTTACCACTATGAGGATATCAATGTTACCATAATCGAAATCAGCAATAAATCGGCGAGGCAAATGTGTCAAAGTTTTGAATCGGATCAAGAAAAAATCGAGAAAAATCATCAAATACAAAAAATTAGATATATGCACAGTTTGAATTTAAAAAAGAAAAACATTTTTCATTGATATTCAAAGTAGCCATGACCATGTATTGCAAGATCTCAATAGATGTCAAAAATACATCGATTCTCATTCACGGGATGAGTCCACATAGATAAATCATTACCTATTTTGGGATCCTATTCATAAATAGCACCCTTTGCCCCCCTCCTCTAAGCTCCTATAGCTCGAATCTTAAAGTTGATCCTCCAAGGACATTAGTCAACACCCTACAATTTTGATAAAACTTCCTAATCCAAGCATTAAAATAAGGTAGAATTAGAAAGAGTTTTCCATGCTTAATAAGTGATTTTGCTTGACTGTATGATAGATTTTTATTAAGGTCGTGACAAAGGAGTCTAGAGTTCAACAATCAACACCACCAACATCAAGGTACATAGAGAGGTTGGTGTGCTTGATTAAAAGCCAATCCCTTTCCCTCATACATGATAGAGTCCAGTGGAAACGTCACAATCCTGAAATCCTAAAAACAATTAAGTCTGTTGAAATCTGAATGGGATCTAAAATTATACATTTTTCATGTGAACTCCAATGAGGTTGGAACCACTCTCAAACATCCTGAAGTAACTAATGGTAATGTTAAAAATTAAGTAAAAGCATAGAAAATGAAACATAAGGAGAATATAACTTTTATGGATAGAAAGAGAAAGATACTTTAAGAATTTAATATTACCATTGCTACTAAACCCTTCAGCAGGCAGACACACCTCTATCAAGCAAAATAATGACCAAAAACAAACAAAATTTTCTTAAGAACTTTTCTTGGGCGCACAATTCAAAAAATCAAAGCTTTCAATTGCAAGTCAAGGAAAAAAGCACGCGTTTGACTTGCGTTGACCGAATCAAACTCGGTCAACCCGAGTTTGACTCAACTTGAACCAAATTGGCTCGTTTTGAGGGTGATCCAAGTCAAACTCACGAATTTCCAAGTTTGAATCACAATTCCTATTACATTATAGGATATGTGATAGGATGGATGGTCTGACACCTCTGAACTGGTCTCAACGATATCTGTCAATCTCTCGAGGGGAGGCTAAGAGGAGACTCGAGGCCTCACTACTCTATTATCTAAAGCACTCTAGAACTTTGCCTAATGATGATTGTTTTGGTCTGACTGATCAACATGGAAATATGAGGTGATCCTCCTAGTCATCCCTGATAGATTTTTAAGATAGCAATATAATTTTCATCTCTTTCAACTTTAATTGCAATATACAAGTAAGGATCACAGAAAGAATAACCAAGCACAGAAACATAAGAGCACAAAGAATTTATCCTGGGAAACCACAAGGGAGAAAACCCAACAACTTTCTCGTACTCAGAGATATTATTTCAAGATACAATACATCCAGATACAATCATCACATAGAGAAGCTCTAAATAAACCCTAGAGCCAAAGGAGAAATCTATCCAACAATAGTGAACCCAGAAAAGTCTTCTACAACCCAAAAATTGTCTTCCTCTAGCTAGAGTGAACTTCTTCCTTGAGCTTGAGCAAACTTGCTTGGTGTGTCAAATGAAGAGGTTGTCCCCTCTATTTATACCTGTTTTCCAACTGGTTTTTTCCACTAGGGCCAACTCGTCTTCTTGTAATAATAAAATGCATTTTTCTTTATTTTCTTTGGGGCCGACTTAGATACTGAGGATGCCTCACTAAGATACAAACATCGACACTCCCTCTTAGCTAGGGAGGCATCATCATGCTGGAACACATTTGGATATCATTTGAGCATCACAACTGTATCGAACATCTCGTCATCATAAGGAAGTTCTCTTCTGATCAAGTTCTTCTGACCATAACAATTGTTTCCACTGGAATCTTATTCCTCACTAGAACCATGTCATCTTTCTAAAGATGATATATGGTCTTTCTGATCATCTTGGTCATCCTAAACCACGGAGGATTACATCCGCTTGCACTTTATCAGTCTAAAACTGGAGGGAAGCCACAATCCTCAACAAGACACTTCTTCCAAGCATTATATCGATCTCAAATCGAAGGGATGCTACATTCCCCAGGGAGACACCTCTTCCAAGCACTTTATCGAACTCAAACCGAAAGGAGGTTGCAATCCCAGGAAGACTCTTCTTCCAAGCACTTTACCGACTTCTACTCGAAAGGAGGCTTTAATCCCCAGGAAGACTCTTCTTCCAAATGCTTTATCAATCTCAAAATCGAAAGGAGGTTGTACTCCCCGGGAAGACTCTTCTTCCAACCACTTTATCAATCTCAAATCGAAAGGCGACTGCACTCCCCAGAAAGACTCTTCTTCCAATTTACCAGTCATTACAACTGGAAGGCGGTGATGACTACAGCTAATCCAACCCTCTGTATCCACAATTTTAGTCCATGTTTAGACAAGGAGGTTGTTGTCCCTCTAGCGTTTTACAGGTTATTCCGACAAGTTGCTTCGTTCCCTAGCTCCACACTGGATCTCCCCTACCAAGGGATCATCTCACACTAGGATACACTCCTCAAAGGAGTCCTCTCCACACTAGAGACTGTTCCCACCAAAACCATCCCTCATAGGGATCCACTCCTAAAAGGAGTCCTCCCTATACTGGAGACTATTCCCGGAACCATTTTTCATAGAGACCCACTCCTCAAAGGAGTACTCTCCATACTGGAGATTGTTCCCACTGGAACCATCCCTCATAGGGATCCACTCCTCAAAGTTGTCAGGCACAAGTCTCAACTTGTGCCTCATCAACAACCATACTGGTCATCAATCTCCCTTTTTGAGGAAGGATCTCCAACACTCCAAGCCTTTCACGAAAGTATGCAAACTTCACTCTGGACAAAGGCTTGGTAAGGATATTTGCTACCTGCTCATTTGTGGAAATATATTGGAGTTTAACTGTTCCCTTCTGAACTATGTCTCTGATGTAGTGATATCAAATCTCAATATGTTTGGACCTGTAATGGATCACAAGGTTCTCTAAGAGATTTCTACAACTTTGGTTATCACGAAATATCATTGTCACATTAAGCTCATGACCATGAAAATCTGTAAGCAGCTTCCGAAGCCATACTGCTTCCTTACTAGTTGCACTGGCTGCGATGTACTCTGCCTCAGCTAAACTAAGTGCCACAAAAGTCTGTTTCTTGATGAACCAAGAAACCATAGTTGATCCCAAGTTAAAACAGCACCCAAAGGTGCTCTTTCTGTCAATTGCACTTCCAGCCCAATCTGAATCTGTGAAGCCCACCAGCTTCACACCATCGCCTAAGGTATATCTCAATCCATACCCAACTGTACCAAGTAGACATCTCAGCACATGCTTAGCTGCTACCCAATGTACTTGTCTTAGCTCAACCATGTGCAAACTCAACGTGTTCACTGCATAACAGATATCTGGCCTAGTATTCACCAAGTACAACAAGGAACCAATCAACTAGCGGCACATGGTTGGATCCACTAAATATGAAGATATGGCATAGTCATGTAACTTCTTCGTATTTGCTTCCATGGATGTAGCCATGGACTTACAGTCCATCATACGATATATGTACAAGATGTCAATGGTATACTTCCCTTGTCCAAGGAAGATTTCATCGGATCCCTGCCACACCTCTAAGCCCAAGAAATAATGAATCAACCCCAAGTCTTTCATCTCAAACTCATGAGTCAACTCCCACTTGCACTTTTCAATTAGACTCTTGTCCCTGTGAGAAAAAGATCACCAACATAAAGTACTAGAATCAAGGGACAATTATCAACAACCTTGTAATAAAGGTTCTGATCTGCTTCACTTCTAGTGAAGCCCAACTCTGTCAAGTAACTGTCAATCCTGGAATACCAAGCCCAGGGTGCCTGCTTAAGCCCATAAAGAGCTTTCTTCAACCTGTTAACATGAGACTCCTTCCCATGTGTTACTGGGAAAACTAGCAGGGTAGCCCAGTAAGCCCATATGAAGGATGTGACCCAATGTCACCCAGTCACAATCCCTTTGACTTCTTTGGAGTGTCGTAACCTCCAAGGGGAGAGCCCTTTGATGCTCTGCAAAGACACTTAAGATGCTATGTCTTCTAGATAACAAGTTAGTGACCAGTGCCTTCAATCAATATGTTTCTATGAATGATGAAGACATACTACACATAGAAAGTGTTTTGTAGATGCTAAGAATAGATAGCAATTCAGTATATGTACTTCAAGATATGCAAGATCGACCTTCAATAACATTCAAGCACATTAGAGATCATACTACATAACCTCAACATGTGACACTATGTCATTCAATAACAACAGTAGTATATGATATACCCTTTCAATGACAAGTTAATGGACTGATGTAATATCACAGTCAACACATTATAGCAGTGTGATAACAGTCCTAACAGCAGCATGTAAGATCAGTATGTTAAGTGCGATGTCTGTAACAAATGTGTTTCGATGTAACTATGCAGTTTCAAAATAGTTGATAACAACCAAATAAGCGTAGGCTTCAGACTGTGTATGAGAGTATTAACAGAAACACGACAGTCGTTTCACTAGCAATTTGTAACAGCAGTAAGATATTCCAAGAGATATGTGAATGATGTGAATACAACTACTTCCACCGTCAACCACTTTTATCATCAACTTTTATGCATTAAATAGCAACTAAGAAGAGTGTGTTCCAGATCCTTTATGGCAGCCCTTAAACAGTGAAGCAATTGAGTATTAAATGCTAACTTTGTTTGGTATAAAGTTGGTTTTAGGTGACTGTCAAAGGTGAACGGTCTGCAAATTTGTAGACCTATATGCAGCAGGAAAGAGGCTTGTTTGTAGGCTGTTGCAGCCTTTGGAGAGGCCCAAAAAGGAAGGACCGATCTCTTTATCACTAGGTCGAGGGCTATAGGAGCCTCGAGGAAGAGGACCGAGGTCTAGATTGAGGAGAGAAGACAGGCCGTGAGCAAGGAAAGAGTTTTAGTGAGTGGCAAAGGGTAGGAAGAGGGAAAAGGTATAGGGAGACAAGGAAAGGGAGGTTGAAGGTCAAGGAGGAATGAGAGAGCAGGTCGTTAGGGTTTTAGGGTATCCTTTAGGACTATTTTTAGGTTTAGGGTTTACTTTTTAGGTTTTTAGAATTTTTTGTATTTTAAGGCTTCCTATAATTTCGCCCTAGAGTTTCTAGGGTCTAAAATGGAGGGTCTAATTTGTAGGAGTGAGGGCCGAAATTTTAGGAAGGCCAAAAAAAAATTTGAAATATATATATATATATATATATATATTAAGGTTTCAAATATAACATTGCAGACCTAATTAAATGGCCTAATTTACCATGAAATGCAATATTTACACATGAAAATGCAAGAATAATTTTGGTAAAAGATGACAACTTAGGGTTTTCATGGACGATACTCTTAAACCCTATCCTAGAGGAAGGTGACCAGCCTTTCTCTTGGAGTAGTTTCTCCGTTGTCTACTAAACTAGGGCTTGTGACAACCTCTAGGGTTCATAATAAGAGCCTAATCTAGGGCAAAAGATTGGAGATCCAAGGCTAAATTAGGGAAAACCTCCCCTTGGAAGTGTTTTCCACCATCCAAATAGGATGGAAGGTAGATAAGAGGTTCTATTCAAGAAAAATGCATCCCTAGGGCTACCATACAACCATTCAAGAGACAAACGTTCACCTACCTTTCACCAAGAAGACAAAAACCTTGACTTACTTGAGCTATGTGTTCTTCCAACAATTCCTAGCATCCACCAAGCATGAGCATAACAAAAAGAATTCATCCAATTTTTATACACAAGAGCAAGAGAAAAGAACTCCAAGAGGTGCGCATCACTCCAAAAAGCTAATTAGGGTAAAAGAGTAACATATTGAGTTTTACCCCAAGAGTTGTGATTTGAAAATGAAGTGAGGAGATCTATTTATATGTTCCCACACTCACTTTTACAAATCAACTAGGTCGACATGCCTTAAAATGTCAATTTGAAATTATAAAAAGTCAACTTAAAATTATAACATAAAATAATATAAAATAATCAAATATGTGGGTAACTTGGGGCATTTTCCCTAGAGCTTACCAAAAAGTGACTAAAATAAGCTAAAAATGAGTAAATTACTCTGAACTGGAGGTTGGAGTAAGCAGGGGGGGGCTGCCCCATCTAACCCCAACAATGTTGATAATCTCTCAACAACCCCCCCCCAAATCAAGCAGTACGGCCTGGATGAAGAGATGATGTCATTACTGGAAAATGCCCAAGAACAAAGGGCGCTATGCTAAAAGAGGACCAAGAAGGGTGTACAAGGTGATCTTGAACGGAGGCAAAATCCTCAGAGCTGGAACACTATCAACAATGTAGAAAACAAGGAGGGGGTCATGTGACCCAATGACCTGCCCCTAGGAGCCCCAGACACCAACCCTAGGGTTAGAGAACCCAACAAAGGGCAGTCAACAATGCCATGAAGCCATAGTACTCCTAAATGAAGAATCAAAGGGCCTGGCCATAACCACCCCTCAAGAGTGCTAATAATACCCTTGTCCTGGCCGTGAAGAAAAAATGTGAACCCACTCCTTGGGCAAGCATCTGAAGGTGTGTTGGTACTTGTACCATGTAACACCATGTACAACAAAACCCTCAGATTGCTCCATATATACCTCTTCCTCAATTACACCATTGAGGAAAGGAGTCTTTACATCCATCTGATGTAATTTCCAACCCATGACAGAAGCAAGAGAGATAATGGACCTGATGGTAGAGTATTTTGCAACAGGTGCAAATGTCTCATCATAATCTATTCCTTCTTTCTGAGAGAAGCCTTGGGCTACAAATATGGCTTTGTGCTTCTCGATGCTGCCATCTGCAGCATGCTTGATCTTGAAGATCGACTTGGAAGTTACTCCTAACTTCCCCTCAAGTCTTGGAACAATACCCCAAACATAATTCTTCATGATGGATTGAAACTCATCCACCATGCCATCTTTCCAGACCCGATGTCTAACTGCCTCCTCAAAAATGGAAGACTCTGAATTACTGGTGTGACTCATCAAGGCTAAATATCTCGAGTATCTTTGCGGTCTCTTGCTCTCTCTAAATGTACCTCGAGGAGCTTCACGTCCTTCTACATCCAGACCTGATGTCCAACTCCCTCAAAACTAGAAGGCTCTGAATCACTTATGTGACTCATAAAGGCTAAATATCCCGCGTAGCTCTACAGTCTCTTACTCTCTCTGCATGTACCTCAAGGAGCTGCATGTCCTTCTGCATCCTATAGGGTATCAAGAAGCCATCCTGTCCTCTTCCAACCAACATCTCTTGGAGGTTCTAGCTCTAAGATAGACTCTAAGGGAATCTCCTAATTATCTGGATCATGGTCCTCAAGAATCGAAGCCTCGTGCTACCCAGTATCATCATCCATGTGAGATTCACGAGATTTTTGGAATGCCACCTCCTCATCAAAAGTGACATCTCTACTGATATCAATGTGATGATGTCTCGAAATATATACTCTATAGGCCTTTGAAGTCTCATTGTACCCAACAAAGACTCCTTTCTGTCTTGAAGGCTACAACTTTGTCCTCTTTTCATTAGGCACATGAATGTAGGTTGGACAACCAAAGATCCTCAAATGTCCAACTTCTGGTTTCACACCTGTGAAAGCTTCTTCAGGGGTTTTGTCCTCTAAAGCTTGGTGATTTGTTCTGAACATACAATGTAGTGTTGGCTGCTTCTGCCATAGAAACATACGAATCCCTTCATCATGGATCAATGCCTTAGTAGATTCAATAATGGATCTATTATTTCTTTCAACAACCCCATTATGTTGGGGATTGTAAGGTACAGAGAGGTCCCTCTTAATTCTTGCACTCTTGCAGAAATTGTTGAAATCCTTGAAGGTGTACTCTTGTAATGTCCTCATCTTATTAGGCATTGAGGACCAAAACCAATAACCTATGTAATTCCTGTGGGTTCAAGCGGTTACTGACAGTTAGGGAATCAACTAAAGATCGATGCCATCTACAGAAAATCTAGGGCATCAATATGATATCACCATTAGGTCAAAGAGGGCCACTGGGGCCAAAAGCCACCGACATGCATGACATCTAAGCATTATTTAATGATGCATGCACCCATTTAAGTCTCCATGCGCATGCATCCAAGTCAACTACAAATTAGAAATTAAAGTGACCTAATTAGGTCAAACGTTAGGGTTTTCGCAGTTGAAATTTATAAAAGGAAGATAAATTGAATGCAGACTTTACCTTTTGATGATTATTGATTTTGGAGCTCCAGTAGAAGCACAGCGTGCGGCCACAGCAGTTGGGGTTGGAGACGACGTCTTCAACTAACGGGGTTTCGGCAGTGAGATATCTGCCCTAGTCTCATCCAGGTTCACCATCCGTTCTTCAATTTATTCACAGTTATCCAATATCCATCAGAGATTGTTTGCAGGGGCACGTGTGCAACTGTAAGGGGTTTTCAGCTGGAAATCCCAAATCATTCGCTGGGTCTTCAGATCTCAGTTTACCTTCGAAACCCAGGCACCATTCTCATCATCGGTATCATACTCCAATACCCGGTGATTATCAGATCCGGTCTTGCTCATCCTGAGCAGTTATCAGCAATTTCGGGATCAGGGGGGCATGAGCAACTAAACCTCCAGATCAATTCGCTAGCCTGCCTAGAGACCTCAGAACTTCCGCATG
This sequence comes from Pseudotsuga menziesii, assembly GCA_001517045.1. NCBI lineage: Eukaryota > Viridiplantae > Streptophyta > Pinopsida > Pinales > Pinaceae > Pseudotsuga > Pseudotsuga menziesii. Next base: position 683,630 of record LPNX010935173.1, on the reverse strand, counting down.
TGTCAAGCATTCTCTCCGACATGGGAAGACTATCAATCCTGCAAATTCTCAGCGTCATCAGACACCTCCTTCACTGAAAACATCACCCTTAGCTGATTTTGGGTTCGTGCTGCTGGGGTATCACCGGAGGCAGAAGGTACCAGGTCATCTCCAATTCAGCTCTTGATGCATGCATATTCTCTCAGGAGCATTCCATCCAGCTTCTCAGTGGTAAGTGTTACATTCTATCCTACAAACCCTAACCCTAATTTTAGCTATAAAATAGGGAATTTTTGCATGGCAGTTTGCATGCCCGGCTGTTTCAGTAAATTTGCATAGAAATAGTAAATATCGGGATTTGGGAATTACAGTGGTATCAGAGCTATCTTCTTGGCCAGCTGTGGGCTTAAGAAATGAGAAATAGATGAATACAGAAGAAGACCCTTTTGTAACCTATATAGGAAAAGAAGGAGTAGATACACAGGGGACTTTGAGGATATCCAACTAAAGGATATCAGCTCAGACATGGAAAAAACGGGTATACACTCTGACAGGGGAAAGGGAACAAGAGAAGATGAGGACAGGATGGAGTTTAGCAACTTAGTATCTGCATTGCAAGACTTAGCCAAAGGGCAAAAAGATGTACTCAATGCAATCAACAGATTATCGACGAAACCAGATATAGGTAACAACAATACACCTCCCTCACCGGTAGATCGAGGGTCTACAAGCAGCAGTGGAAAGGTTGCATACACCAATATACAAAATACACCGCACATATATAGCAGACCTTCCAACAGGCCTACTATGCCTCACTTCTTGGCAGATGCAATAGGAGGTCCAGTCATGCAGGTAGAGCCTAGCGAACCTTTTGGGGCTTATTTGCAGGAATACAGGTACTTAGGGGATGAGTTTCATGCCGCCATGACTTTTTCGGATTTTTGCAACATGAAGAGTAGGAACAGGCCCAGGAATTTCAACAAGGGATTCAATCACAACTATGAGTTGCAAAAAACCTTGGGCAGGTTGACCATCCCAAACTTTGATGGAACTCGCGGAGGTTCAGAGGGATATGGGTTCAAAAGTTGGATACCTGTTTCCAACTCAATCCCATGACAGAGACAGATGCCATTAAATTGGCTACACTCCACCAGGACGGAGAGGCTCACGAGTGGTGGTACCACGGATTGGTGACATTGGGTCACAACACCATACACTCCTACGATGAGTTCACTCAGAAGCTCATGGAGAGGTTTGACAGGAAGGATCCAGAGATACATTTCAAGGAGTTGGCTCAACTCAAACAGATAGGTAGTGCAGAAGCCTTCATCTCAGAATTCCATAGGATAGCAGTCATGGTAACGGATGTGTCAGAGAGCAGGTTAACTATGTTATTCACTGAGGCCCTAACAGAGCCACTACAGGGATGGGTGAAAGCCTACAAACCCCCCACTCTGCAGGATGCCATTAGCACAGCCAGAGATCTACAGGATTCAGTACCAAAGATCAGGTTCCCTCTCGAAACCAACTTCCCTGTTAGGGACAAGGACAAGAAACCTTTCCAACAGAATGTTCCCAAGAAAACATGGTTAGATGAGGACACTAGAAAAGACTTAAGGCGGAAGAAACTATGTTTCACTTGTCAGGAACCATGGGTGCCTGGACACAGGTGTGCGGGGAAGGCGAAGGCTCACTACATCGAAGTGTATTCGGACAGTGATGAGGAGGACTATGAGCAGGAAGCCACAGAAGAACTACGGGCAGCTGAGGAAGAATCACTCCAGGGTGATACACCAGAGGGAGTCATTGCTACATTATCTGGAGTACCAAGATTCCATACTCTCAAGGTCAGAGGAGTAGCACAAGGTCACAAAGTAGGAGTATTGATTGATGGGGGAGCAACCCACAATTTCGTTGACTCCGCTTGGGTAGCCAAGAGGGGTATTCAGACCGAGAAGTTCGAAGGATTCACTGTAGCAGTAGCCGGGAACTCCAGCATGGAGTGCAACTACTGGATTCCAAAATTGAATGTCACATTAGGTAACTATCAGATGACAGATTCATTTTATGTAGTAGATGTATCAAATACTCATGTAGTATTAGGTGTTCAGTGGCTTTATTCAATAGGCAAATATAATACAGACTACCGGGCAATGGAAATGGAATTCCAGGGGCCAGACGACAAACAGGTAGTTTTGAGGGGTATGAACACTTATCCCCCAAAACCGGTCTCGTCACAGAGAATTGAGGCAGTACTGAAACAGGATGATATAGAATGGGCTGCAGAATGTTTTGTCACCTTTAGGAAACCCCCAGAAACCAACACACAACACCAAAGTGACATTCAGGCCTTGTTACAGAAGCACGAAAAGGTATTTCGGGACCTTCCATCAGGTAGACCGCCAGACCGAGGCTTTGAACACATTATTGAGCTAGAGGAGGGGACACAGGCAATCATCACCACTCCTTATCGGCATCGCAAAAGATACAAGGATGAGATCGAGAAAACGATCAAAGAATTGCTGGAGCTTGGATACATTCGGCCCAGTTCTAGCCCCTTCGCATCTCCAGTGTTCTTGGTCAAGAAGAAGGATGGTACACTGCGAATGTGCATCGACTATCAAGCACTCAACAAAAAGACCATTAAAAACAAGTATTCCATCCCTAGAATTGATGAACTCATGGACGAACTACGGGGTGCCAAATACTTTTCCAAGATTGATCTTCGCTCAGGGTACCATCAGATCCGAGTAAGGGACCAAGACATCTCCAAAACAGCTTTCCATTCTCACTATGGTCACTATGAGTTTTTGGTCATGCCTTTTGGACTTACCAATGCTCCAGCCACTTGTCAGTCGTGCACGAACTACGGGGTGCCAAATACTTTTCCAAGATTGATCTTCGCTCAGGGTACCATCAGATCCGAGTAAGGGACCAAGACATCTCCAAAACAGCTTTCCATTCTCACTATGGTCACTATGAGTTTTTGGTCATGCCTTTTGGACTTACCAATGCTCCAGCCACTTTTCAGTCGTGCATGAACCATACCTTCAGAGTTCAGCTACGTAAGTTTTTGCTAGTATTCTTTGATGACATCCTGATTTACAGCAAAACATGGGAGGAGCATCTGAAACACCTGGACGAAGTACTGAGCATTCTAGAAAAACACTCGCTTTACGCGAAAATGTCCAAGTGTGAATTTGGCATGAAGGAAATGTTGTATCTAGGGCACATAATCAGTGAAAAAGGAGTACAGGTTGACATGGAGAAAATCCGAGCTATCAAAGATTGGCCCGCGCCAAAAACAATCACAGAATTGAGAGGCTTCTTAGGTCTATGCACTTATTACCAAAAGTATGTTAAGGGATTCTCACAATTTGCAGCACCACTCACAGATCTCACAAAGAAGGGAGCATTCACCTAGACAGAACTAGCACAGAAAACTTTCGAGGAGATGAAAGTCATTATGAGTTCTTGTCCAGTTTTAGCATTACCGAACTTCTCACAACCATTTGTAGTAGAATGTGATGCCTCAGCGGAAGGGCTAGCAACAGTATTGATGCAAAATCATCACCCTATTGCATTTGAGAGCCGTAAACTGAAGAACTACGAGCGCCACTACTCCATATATGACAAAGAAATGCTAGCCATCTTACATGCTCTCACGAAGTTCAGACAGTACCTGGTGGGCAATAAGTTCAAAATCAAAACAGATCATAACAGCCTCAAGTATTTCTTGGAGCAGAAGGAATTGAATGAGCGCCAACAAAAATGGATCAGCAAAGTACAAGCCTACGATTTCGAGATCGAGTATGTAAAAGGTAAGAATAATGTAGTAGTCGATGCATTATCTAGGCGACCCGCCTCATTATCCCTCTTGAGTATATCCACAGATTGGAGGGCATTTCTCTTAGTAGAATACTCCAAAAATAAATTCGCTTGCGAATTATTGGATGGACAAATTCAGGATGACAGGTACAGGATTGTCAATGACATCATCTATTACAAGAACAAGATATACCTCGTCCCAGAATCAACTTTAAGGAAAAAGATCATACAGGCAGCATATGACTCTCCATTATCAGGACATCAAGGTTTCTTGAAGACCTACAGACAAACCCGAGAGAGGTTCTCATGGAAGGGCCTCAAAGGAGAAGTTATGCAACACGTACGGGAATGTAGCATATGTCAGCAAAACAGGATTGAGAACATCCATCTAGCAGGGTTGCTTCAGCCACTACCAATTCTAGAACAAAAGTGGGAAAGTGTCTCCATGGACTTCATTACAGGATTTCCCAAGGTCCGAGGGCGGGATTGTTTATATGTCGTAGTTGATAGACTGACCAAGTTTGCACATTTCTTTTCTATATCATCTGATTACTCTGCAGCTCAAGTAGCTGAGTTATTCTTCAGGGAGGTCTTCAAGTTACACGAGTTACCTAAGACCATTGTCAGTGATCGGGATAGTCGATTCACAGGTGCCTTCTGGCAAGAACTACTCAAATTAGTGGGGACCAAACTGGCTACCAGCACGAGTTATCATCCCCAGAGCAATGGACAAACTGAAATTGTCAACAAGTGGATTGAAGGATATCTGAGGAACTACGTAACAGGGCAGCAGCGAACCTGGATTAAATGGCTACACTTAGGGGAGTACTGCTACAATACTACCTATCACATGTCTATTAGGATGACACCTTTTAAGGCATTATATGGCTACAAGGCCTTGGACTATGCAGATTTAGCATTTGGAGACAGTAGGGCTCCTAGGGCAAAGGATTGGATACATGATAGTCAGGATATTCTTAAAATCTTAAAGGAAAACTTACAGACAACCCAGAATCAGCAGAAGTTGTATGCAGACAGACACAGGGTTGAGCGGAGCTTTGAGGTAGAAGATTTGGTATACTTAAGGCTCCAACCTTACAAACAGTCTTCACTTAAGAAGAAAGGAGCGGAAAAGTTAAAACCTCGCTTCTATGGACCCTACAGAATAATCAGGAAGGTGGGAGAGGTGGCATACGAACTAGAGCTACCACAGGAAAGTAAAATTCACAATGTATTCCATGTGTCCAACCTGAAAAAAGACCATTGGGCAACACATTGCTCCATCAACAGAATTACCTCCTTTAGATGATGAAGGACTACTGATACTGATTCCTAAACAGATCATACAGACTAGAAAAAGGAAACTCAAGAACTAGGTAATTAGGGAATACTTGGTTCAATGGAAAGAACCACTGCCAGAGAATGCCACATGGGAAGGTGAACAAGTATTGCAGCATCCCAGTTTGCAGTTGCTTGAGGACAAGCAATCTCAAGCAGGGAGGACTGTAATGTCCTCATTTGATTAGGCATTGAGGACCAAAACCGCTAACCTATGTGATTCCTGTGGGTTCGAGCGGTTACTGACAGTTAGGGAATCAACTAAAGACCGATGCCATCTACAGAAAATCTAGGGCATCAATATGATATCACCATTAGGTCAAAGAGGGCTACTAGGGCCAAAGGCCACCGTCATGCATGACATCTAAGCATTATTTAATGATGCATGCACCCATTTAAGTCTCCATGCGCATGCATGCAAGTCAACTACAAATTAGAAATTAAAGTGACCTAATTAGGTCAAAAGTTAGGGTTTTCGCAGTTGAAAGTTATAAAAGGAAGATAAAGTGAATGGAGACTTTACCTTTTGATGATTATTGATTTTGGAGCTCTTGAGTAGAAGCACAACGTGCAGCCACAGCAGTTGGGGTTGGAGACGACGTCTTCAACTAACGGGGTTTCGGCAGTGAGATATCTGCCCTAGTCTCACCCAGGGTAAGCCATCTAGGTTCACCATCCGTTCTTCAATTTATTCACAGTTTTCCAGTATCCATCAGAGATTGTTTGCAAGGGCACGTGTGCAGCCGTAATGGGTTTTCAGCTGGAAAGCCCAAATCATTCGCTGGGTCTTCAAATCTCAGTTTACCTTCGAAACCCAGGCACCATTCTCATCATCGGTATCATACTCCAGTACCCGGTGATTATCAGATCCGGTCTTGCTCATCCTGAGCAGTTATCAGCAATTTCGAGATCAAGGGGGCGTGAGTAGCTAAACCTCCAGATCAATTCGCTAGCCTACCTAAAGACCTCAGAACTTCCGCATGTGTCAAGCATTCTCTCCGGCACGGGAAGACTATCAATCCTGCAAATTCTCAGCTTCATCAGACACCTCCTTTACTGAAAACGTCACCCTTAGCTGATTTTGGGTTCGTGCTGCTGGGGTATCACCGGAGGCAGAAGGTATCAGGCCATCTCCAATTCAGCTCTTGATGCATGCATATTCTCTTAGTAGCATTCCAGCTAGCTTATCAGTGGTAAGTGTTACATTCTATCCTACAAACCCTAACCCTAATTCTAGCTATAAAATAGGGAATTTTTGCATGGCAATTTGCATGCCCGGCTGTTTCAGTAAATTTGCATAGAATTAGAAAATATCGGGATTTGGGATATTACAACTCTCCTCCATTATCTGATCTGAGTACCTTGATCTTCCAGTTTTCTACTTAAGCCTTGAATTCTTGGAACTTGGAGAAGACTTCATCCTTGCTCTTCAAGAAGTAGATCCATGTCCTTTTGAAAAAGTCATCAATGAAGGTAGCAAAATACAAGTATCCTCACAAGGATGGTATTGACATAGGACCACAAATATCTGAATTAACTAGGTCCAAGACCCCATTTGATATTTTGCTACTGGATGGAAAATAATGCTTGGAATTATTTCCAAGTGCACATCCCCTGCATACACCTTCATGTTCATCTAGAAGATCTGGAATACTTGAGACCATCTGTCTCAAAGATGGAAGAGCTCTATAGTGTAAGTGAGCAAATCTACGATGCCATAGCTCACTCAAACTGTGAGAGTCATGAACAAGAGCTTGAGTTGGCTGACCTGTCAATATGTAAAGACCCCCAAATCTAGTACCAATAACTCTGGTTGAATCAATGCTTGAGTCTTTAATCCACATGAGGACTTGTCCATCTACAAATGCAATTCTCATGCCCTTATCTTCCAAAATTGAAATGGAGATAAGATTCTTCTTCAAACCTAGTACTAGTACCTTTCCTGGTTGTAAGGAATCACCTGAGTCTAGCTGGAAGGATGTTGAACAAACTCCCTTTACTTCATACTTGGAATTGTCACCAAGTTCAACTTGAAGAGATGCATGCTTATTTGACAATTTTGAGAGAGGGTTTTGAGAACATGTCATGTGCCCAGAGGCACCACTATCTATCAGCCATTCATCACTATTCGAAATAGAACCTGAAAGAGCAATAATAAGAAAGTAATCTTTCTGAATTTCTTCTTCTTGTTAATTGTTCTTTTCTAGCACAGGCTTATCCTTATCTGTGGTGGCATCATGCTTACCTTTTCTTTTCTTCCAACATTATGAAGCAAAGTGGCCTAACTTGCCACAATTGAAACATTTGAGCTTGGATTTATCCTTCTTGATCTTTGATTTTGGGCTGACTTGATGCCTTTCTTACCCTTGATCCACTTTCCTTTCTTCTTCCCAATTTTCGCTACAAGGACTAGTTCTTCTTCCTTTTCTTTTGAGGTAGAGGCAAGCTCCCTTGTTTCTTCCTAGATACATTCTGACCAAAACTTAGAAAAAGTAGGAAACTGACAACGAGCACATATCCCTTTCACAAATGGCTTCCATTCTGAAGAAAGTCCACCCATAGATGTCAACACAAGATATCTGTCAGGGACACTTTCATCAACAGCTGCTAGTTGATCTCTGATCTGAGCAATCTTCAAAAAATAAGAAGAGACTAAGTCATCCTTTGTGAACTTCACTTGACGAAGTTGATCTTTTAGGGACAAGATTTTGCTAGGATTCTCATTCTCATAAATATTCTTCAAGGCATCATACATCTTCTTAGAAGTGTCCTGGCTTGCAATAAGAGGGTACAAGATGATCTTTCCCTGAGTCCATTAATATATTCATAGTTGTAGCTTCATTCTTCTTGAATCCTATTTTCTCTCTAGCTCCCTCTGGCTCTGGAATATTTCTAAGTATATGATCCTTGAGATGGTGTTCATTTAGGAGCATGAGCATTCTACTTGCCAACCATGATATCAATTGTTTCATATATTTCCCCAAGACTACGAAAATTTAAATTTTGATAGTTGATCATCTCTAATTGGAAAAATGAAAAAGGCAATGTATTTGCATTTGTCCCACTGGTCATCATTGAAAATCAATTGTTTTATAATCTTACCCTACTTGATTTTCGATTCCCCTATCTACATCAATCAACGCTAACAACATTAGCCTGCGAGGCCACCAAAACCACAAGCACAATTTGCATTTGAAACCAAAAATTAGGCCAAAAATTAGGCCTTCAAATGCAAATTGTGCTTTGCCTATGGGCACCTAACAGCTTCCTACCCTAAGCACTATCCCAAGACTATCAAGATTCTCCAAAACCCCTCTATAAGGAAATGTAGAAAAACTGGAATACCCACAAACCCACTCGATGGCAAGGTGTTGAGGAACATCACAATTTGATGGAATTCATACCCCACAAAGGCAGTGGGCAACTTAACAAAGGAAAATGATGGCATTGATACATTAGAGTAAAAGTTGTTGGCTTCCTTGCTTGGCATCCCTCATAGGGGGTTCAAAAGAGGAAGAAAAGGAATGAAAAATAGCCCCATCTAAAGTTTTGATGTGCTCAAAACAATTAGGACTGTTAAAGGAACCTCATCTTTGAATCTCACAGCGAAGGGGTGGAGTGAATTTAAGAAAAAGAAAAGAAGGGGAGTAAGTTCAACAAGCTTACTTCAAACTATATGCCTCTCCAATCAAGGAAGATTGTAGTAAATGAAGGACGTCATTTGTGTTACCTCCCAAACTTGCACTTTAAATGTTACAAAGTCCATTAACAAAATGCAACCCTAGGGGCACTTAGGAAGATTACTCTATCATCACAATGATGCTTCCCCTCACTTTAGGCCGGTTCGTTTCTAACACAAGGGAGGAAACCCTAGAAAATGTTACTTTTCATATTTCTTTGAGATAATATAGGTGAAAGGATACGCGAGTGTCTACCTAGTTGGGTTATGGTGTAAAAATCAATAATCAAGAAGGTTCAAGCAAAATGAAAGGAGGCGTAGTTGGGCTATTAATAACATGCTCCAACCAAGCACGTGAATTTCCCTTAATATGCAAAAGTTAAAAGAGGGTCCTTCCAAAGGTTCACCTCTCAAAATTACATACCAGCCAGTAGATAACATACAACCATGAACAAGAAAAGCTAGCAACAACCCTTCAATATGTAGAAATGTCAACATATCTATTCATTGAATAATGATAACAACAATCAACAAGAGGGTTACACTTCAACCTCAGATCTTCTTATTGGAGCAAAATTGCCCTTCTTCAATGATTATTACAATGGTTTTGCAAGAGTAACTTTACCCATTAAATTCATATATCTAAAGACAGAGAAGATGATAAACCTCAATTTGAAATGCCCTCAACTTCTTTGCTCTAGTTAGATATTCAACTAAGCCCCTTAGCTCTTCTTCACACTTCTTTCACATTCCTTTGGCCGATAAACTTCTCTCTGTTTACAGGCTCCTACCTTAGACAAACCCTAATTAGGGTGCTACTTCATGTAGGCACTTAGAGTTTGAAAAGTCCAACAGAATGCCATCAAAGCACTAATTTGAAGCTCTTCTAGTGAGGGCACACCTCGCAAAACACTTCTAGAACCCAAGTGCACCTCTTCTCCTCAACATAGGAATTCCACTACCAAATATCCTTTTTCTCCTTCAAAATGAGCCTTATACGTCTATTTTTCAATTGGGTCAAGGATGACCTCTTCACAAACGAATGTCAATTTTAAAGACTTTCCTTTAAGTTGGGACCTTCTTATTAGGGCCAACCTCTTCAATAATAAATGCAACACCCTCATTCACAATTTCAAGTGTACTTGGCCTCCTTTATGCATAGGGGTTCCTCCATGAGGGTCATTTATTACCATCCCTTGTTTCTGATTTGTTCAAGCAAGTTTTGACTACATCAAGAGTGTTTAGGATCACCCCAACAAAGGCATTCTCCTAGAAGCACTTCACTTTACCCAATTTGCACATCAAAGATCCAAGTGGTAACAATCTCCTTCATAAAAGTTATGCCTAGTGATGAAGACTATGAAATGGAAATCTCAAATCCTAAAAGATGTATAAATGGGGAACTTGGTTCATAATTCTGTGGGAAAATCTATAGGTACAAAATATTTGTTTTTGTAATCAAAAAAACAATTTTTATCTATTAAAGCAGGAATGGTTATTGAAGATGAATGTGATAACATTTCCTAGTCTAGATGATTGTTGTCCTTATGTTCTCAATCAAACAAATCAAACTAAATTTATTTAACCAATAGAATTTTAACTTCAAAACATAACATCAATCACACAATAAATGGAAAATTAAATATCATAAGTGTAAATCAATTACACTTATACGTGTTGCCGCCGAATACACACTTTAAGGTGCAGGAAAGTCTCCAACCTGCTGTGTGTGTCCTTGGGGGCAAGTCAGAGCTGGGGACCACTGTCACCACAGTCCACAACTCCTCCGTTTAGGCTAGATCCCAATAGAGCCAAGGGGGGTAGTCCCTATGGAAAGACTATGTTCCAGGTTTATTAATTAATTGAAGATTAATTAAAGGGATCTTTTTACTAAGATTACAAAATTACAAGACCAGAGCCTATATTAAATGGAGTCAAAAGATTACAAGTTACAACAATAACAAATCAAGGTATTTAAGTAACGTACAGCTGATCTAAACTTATCTGCATAAAAAAAGATAGCGGAATAAAATGCTTTAATGTGAACTTATTGAACCAACAGGAAATGAAGGAAAGAAAGACTTTAAGTTTGATTCACTTGAAGCAATTTAAACAAATATTAAGCATTCACCGTATGAACAAATATAGAACTGAAAGTAAATAAAACTGAAAGTAAATGAGACTGAAAGTAATGTGTTGGAGTGCTTGCAGTAAAATAAAATGAAAATGCTTGTAGTAAAACCTTGAACAGCAAGGCAAAGAAAAAACAGTAGTGATCTGTGTTTGTAGGACGTTTTGCAATGCTTCTTGGTGAATTTTAATGAATTTTATTAGAGTTGTTCTTCTTGGATTACGTTTTAGATCCGGTGGTGTGACTACCCTGATCTAGTTCTTCTCAAATCGAAGATGGAATGCTGTTGCGTTCAACAGGCGGGAGCAAGCCCACCCCTAGCTCACAGGTCAAACCTCAATGGCCCGGTGCTCACAAGGAGGACGACGAAGCGCCTAGAGACCCCCTCGGTCTGCTACCCCTTGCAGCTTTCGAGTCACTGTTTTTAATCAACTTGAAAATCTCTAGATGAATGCCTATTAAACTAGGACGTCCCTTTCCCCTGGTCGTATCTCGGAGTACCCCGGAGGGTGATAACCGAGTAGAGGAGCAGGATGTTGGAAGTTGTTGTTGGTAAATTTTAATAATAAATTTTTATCTTAATGGTTAAGATGCAAGGTTTATTTTAAATTATCAACAAGATCACCAAGCGATATCCCTTATGGGAGGTGCTGGTATTCGATCTTGGACTGAAAATTTGAATGTGAAGATTGTAGATTGTAGTACAAGAAAAGGAAAATTAGTCTAATTACCTAAGCCCCCACTTCCCCTGCTTTTCATATCCAGCTTGAATTCCCTAAAGGGAGATGACAAGTGGATAGAGGATACACAGGGTGGGTGAGTTGTATGATTACTTATTTTGACAGAAAAATAAAATAAAAACTGAACTTGAAAGAAACTGTAACTAACTAGAACAATGCTAAACCGCACAACAATCTCTGTGACAGAGATGGTAGTCTGTCACAGAGATAGGTGGGTAGAAAGGAAACCGATTAAGCTAACCTCACAACAATCTCTGTTACAGAGATGGTGGTCTGTAACAGAGATAGGTGGGTGAATGAATAAAACAGTAAACTAAATAAAACAGTAAACTAACCTCACTTCAATCTTTGTGACAGAGATGGTGGTCTGTCACAAAGAGAGGTGGGTGAACAGAAAATAAAGCAATTTTCTACTTCCTAATCTATTTATGTGTATATTACAAATGCTTTATAAATTTTGCAGAATACCCCAAGAGGACTCCTCTTTGGGGTTCACAAATAATAGAAGAGGAAGGAAAGAGTTGAGGGCTTGAACCCCTTTTGGAACCGTTTGAAGGTTGAGGTATTTCTGTGTC
>LPNX010935173.1:586833-669640 GCA_001517045.1 Pseudotsuga menziesii | reverse complement strand
AAGTGAAAAAATTCTCAGATTTTTCCAAGGTACAATTTGTACAATTATGTACATCTTCATGTACATGGAGTTGCCACCTAGTCGAAATAGGTGGGCAACAATACGCAAAGGTTTTTCTCCTTCAAAATCAGTCTATTATTTCATTAATTAAAGCTGACAAGGAAACATCCACAAACTGCAAAAACTAGTAGTCGTGCAGTTGTAAAACCACCCCAACATGAGGTGTACGCAATGCTAAGAAGGTACATCTTGCACTAGGAAAAAGGCAACAACTTGTACGGCAGTTGTACGACTGTTGTTGTATGGACCTTCTCTTCTTCCTGATTGATGCACCCTACTCTCTCCTCTAGTCACTCTTCCTCTTTTAGAAAATAACTATATCAAGATCTCTTCATCTCGTCTATCTTTATACTTTGTCTGAAAACCTAATCTACCAAAACCCTAATATCATCCTAAAATGTACAATTGAGATTAAATACTAGTCTCTAAGTCATTAATATATTATATACATTTTATGAGACTCAAGTGCAAAACATAAGACTTTTCACTTTTTTCTAAAGTGAATATAAAATAGAAATACTACCCACTTTTCCTAAGTGTTACTTTGAAAATGTCTCAAACCACTTCCAACATATTCACTGTGAAACCTGTGCAAGAAGTTTTTATCTGAGCTACGTTTCTCAACACTCCCTCTTCGTGAGGAAGATATCAGCGACCTGCAAATCTGTGGAATATACTAGAGCTTTACTGCCCCCTTCTAAATCCCATCTCGTATGAAGTGATATCGGATTTCAATGTGTTTGGACCTATCATGAAATAGTCTTTGAAAGTTTAATACAACTTTGATTATCATAGTATGTCACCATGGCATCCAACTCCTAATCAAATAACACGTAAGCAACTTACAAAGCCAAATGGCCTCACAACTAGCAATACTGGTTGCCATGTATTCTACCTTTGTGGATCTAAGTGCCACAGAATTTTGCTTCCTACTGAACCAGGATATCATCGTTGATGCAAAACTAAACCAGCACCCTAAGGTGTCATTCCCGACTATTGCGCTACCTACCCAATCTGAGTTCATATACCATTGCAACTTCATTTCCCCATCTCCACGATATCTTTAGACCACTTCGTTGTGTCCCTCAAATATCTAAGCCCATGTTTTGCTACTACCCAATGCTCCTACATCGGTTCCACCATGAACTAATCAAAGTGTTCACTTGGAAACATACATCGGTCTATTGTTGACCAAATACATAAAAGAACCTATCAACTACCTGTACAACATAAGATCCACCAACTCTAAATTTGAAGTTGTCACCTTCTTCAGGTTAGTGCTCATGAGAGTGGCCATAGGTTTGCAATGCTCCATCTGAAAACTCTTCATGATCTCAACTACATACTTACCTTGCCCAAGGAATATCCCCCCTAGTCTTTGCCAAACCTCTAAAGCAAGAAGTAATACATCATGTCGATGTCCTTCATTTCTAACTCAACTGCCATATGTGCTTTGCACCTATAAGAAACAAGTCATCTACATACAACAGCAAAATAAAAAGCTTAGTCCAAACAAATATATAACATAAATTAAAATTTGTTTTACTTTGGTGAGGCTCACACTCTGCAAGCATCCATCTATCCTGGAATACCATGCTCTCAATGCTTGCTTAGTTCCATATAAGGCCTTCTTAAGCATGCAAACATGGCACCCCTTCTTATTTACGTCAAAGCCCTAAGGTTGCTCTATGTACTCTACTTCCTCAATTATCCCATTCTGAAAAGTTGTCTTCCCATCCATCTAATGTATCTTACATATCAAAATTGGAACTAAAGACATCATTGCTCCAATGGAAGCGTACCTAGCGACTTGAGCAAAAGTCTCCTCACAGTCCACAACCCCTTTATGGGAGAACACTCGTAAGAAACCTCACTTTGAACTTCTCGATGCTACCATCTGTCGCATGCTTAATCTTGTAGAGCCACCTAGAACTCACTACTAACTTCCCTTCCAGTCTTGGGACTATGTCCCATGCATCATTCTTCATGATGGAGATGTACTCCTCCACTATGGCATCCCATGGAAACTTCTTTGAAGGTCTGCTCTACTTAAGTGCTCCTAGGAACCTCAACATACTCCTTAGCATCCCTCAATGTCTAAGAAAACCATCATGGTATTCTAACAAAATTGGGATAGGTTATTGGCTCCTCCTCTTCACCGAAAGGTTGTTGCCCTGAACCGGAAGTCACTAGTGATCCCCACTCAACCTTCAAAGCTTGCTACTCCTCATCCTTTGATAACGAATAGGCTCATGAGACTTTTTGGATGCTAAGTCTTTCTCAAACTTTACATCTCTACTTACCATTGTCTTCCTCTATTATGGAATGTAAACCTTATAAGCCTTTGTAGTCTCACTATAACCTACAAATAAACCCTTCTTGCTAGGGAGCTCCAACTTGGTCCTCTTCTCTACTAATACATGGATATAAACTAGGCAACTAAATATGCAAAAATGACTCGCCTTTGGATTCACATCAATGACTGCCTCCTCTGGTGTCTTGTCTTGCAAGATCCTATGAGGACACTTGTTCTAAATGTAGATTGTTGTGTTGCATGCTAATGCCCATAAAAACATCGACAAATACTAGCCATAAATCATGGCCTTAGTAACCCCTATGATGGATCAATTCTTCCACTCTACAACCCCATTCCGTTATGGGTTGTACAAAACAGCTAGTTCCCTCTTGATTCCTACCTCTTGCATAAACCCTCAAACTCCTTGGAGGTATACTCACACCCATTATTCGATCTCAAGAATTTGATCTTCTTTCTTATCTAATTCTCGACTAGAGCTTTAAACTCTTGAAACTTGGTAAATATCTCATCCTTTTTCTTTAAGAAGTGAACCCATGTCTTGCAAGAGAAATCATCAATAAAGAAAGCATAATACATGCTTCCTAAAATTGATGTTATTGACATCACTCCACAAACATCCAAATGCATTAGGCCTAATATCTCCTTAGACCTATGCTCGTTTCTTGGGAAAGCAGCCTTGGTATGCTTTCCAAGTGTGCACCCTTTGCATACTCCCTATTGCTCAATGCTAAACTCTAAAAGACCGGTGACTATCTCCCTCAAAATAGGCAATGCTTTACGATTCAAGTGCCCCATCTTCTTGTGCCACAACTTGCACAACTTGTCATTGTTATGAACAAGGGCTCGAATAGTTTCACCTTGTAACCTGTATAAATTGCCTTCTCTAACCCCTGTCACTTGTGTTGCTTCTAGAATAGGTTCCTTTGGTTTAATAAGTACATGTTGGTTCTTGAACTCTACTTCATAAATCTTATCTTCCATAACCAAAACTAAAAGCAAATTCTTCATGTGACTTCGTGTTCTAAAAAATTACTTGGCTAAGGTTGGAAGGAAACGGTACCGACTCTTACTATTGGGTACTTGGCATCATCACCAAGCTCTACCTAAACCCCTAAGTTGTGCTCTCTTAGAATGGTAAAACACAACCTAGCTTATGTTGTATGATGAGATGCTCCATTGTCCACATACCACACATCCTCACAGTTGTGCCAATAGAAAGGCAAGATGACATCGAGAAATCCTTCTCAAACTTGGTGCTAAACTTGTTCATTTGAGTTTTGCATATGCTCCTACGTGCTTCTGCTATTGCTTACCTTTGCCTTTCTTCTTGTCCAAACATTGTGACGGATAATGCTCGTGCTTGTGACATATGAAGCACTTGACTTTACTTAGTTCATTCTTCCTCGGCTATGAGAGTAAGGTTTACTCCTCATTCTTTTCCTTAACCTTGATGGGTCCTTTACCTCTAGCCATTTTTGTATGTCCAAATAGGGCTTGGTTATCATCACGACCCTTCTTGCTAGCCCTTGACTCCATTTGAGTCTTCTCCAAGAGACAATCATCCCACAATCTTTCGAAGGAGGGAAGATGCTCACAAGCACATATGCCCTAGACTAAAACCTGTGCAAGAAGTTCTTGTCCCAGCTACATTTCTCACAAGATAAGACCCACTACTTGAAGAGACTCCTGCTAGAGCTAGTTGGGGCCCCCAAATGATCTTGATGAGCCCCCTTGATGCAAGGATTATGGTTTAATGTTTTAAGTATCAAGCTGTAAGCCTTGTAGCACTTTAGACTTTGTTGTGTTGAGCACTGCAGTTTATGTTCTTGGGTGATTTGGCTTAATCCAGCCATTTTTTAGCTCTTGGCCTAGTTGCACAGGTGACTATGGCAGCTGCGAAAGCAGCCCGCCTTTTTGTGTTAAAGCAACGTAAATATTGTTCTAGGAATAGTCAAAGGAAGATTAATGTCAAAATGTTTAATGGAATAAGGGAACAACAACAGATACAAAGACACAACAACAGAGGGAAGAGTACAAACAACCAAGCTCTTTTAAACTGACAGTTCCAAAAAGAAAAACAAGTTCCAAGTACGTGACTTCTGAAGGTGTCTTTATTAAGTCTTCCACAGAAAGCAAAAGGAGGAGATAAGCCCATGTGGTGCAAAGAGAAAATGTCTTTTTCTTGTTCACTTGTCTTCCGATAAGTCTTTCAATGCGATTTAAGCTGCCTTGCAGGGCTATGTAGATTTGTACTGACCACTATATAATCTGTCTGCCTTGTATAAACTTCAGTTGGCGCAAAGATACACAGGGTCCAGCTCACAGGAGTTTGTACTGGGAGTATTTGCACCGGATTCTATCCACTGTCCATGTCTACTGCAATCTTTTACACTCAGTCCCATAAACCTTGTCAATAGAGAACAAAAGAACAATTAAAGAACAACAGAACATTTCAAAAGTAGACCCAAAAAGGAGATTGCTCAATATATTAACCCCACGGAAGCCCAAAACTATTATAACACATCCATGTGTTCATAAGAGACTCCATGATCATTTTGATGGCCAGATTGATAAAAAGCATAGTAGCAAGCTTGGAATATAACTACAACTTTTAATACGACTCAGTATGGAATTGATTTGTAATGAAAAAATCCAGTAAGTATACATCTATATACATTTTTCCAAATTTTAGAAGAATTCCAGCCTCATGAACGGGCATTAAATAACTAATAATAATTCATTCCTTGAAAATTTTGAGAATTAACTTTGTATTTATATATTAGATTTTTGTAATAATAATTTTGACATTTTTGGGGATTTGTCAATAAAGTTGTATCAAAAACATTAAAAAGAAAATTGATCATACCAAAATTCTACAAATTTCGTACTGCTGCCTCCATATATAAAAGTCCTACAATACAGCTGAATCTCGAATCCTTGATTCTTTTTAAAAAGCATTAAAGTAATAGTAATTGGAAACAGGCTATCTTTACAGTGGCATAACCCATGTTGGGATTCCGTTCCACTAATCATTTCAGTGGTCGAAAAAATAAATAAGTAACACTGGGCAGAGTTTAGAACAAATTCATACTCATGAATTTAGAACAAATTCATACTCGTACTGTCACTTATAGTCAAAAATATAAAAACCCCTGTTAGGCATTGCTTTGTAAGCAATTACATACTAGTAATCATAAATCAGAATTTGCCCCAAAAACAATAGCAACAGAGCAAAAAATTAAATCCGCGAAGGAGAATATTGAATATATTTGAACCCGGTAAACAAAATTCTGATTTGAAATTGAGTCAACAATTTAGTGCTTACCACATCAGGTGTTTTCTAGAATTCGTATACCAATTAAAAATAAATTATTTACAGCTTTCCATTCCCACAAAAATAATTTAAAGGGGCGAAAAAACTGACCTGACAACAGATGATTTCCCATTGTACTCCGACGATATTTGTCTCTCCGACTGGCGTTTCCAAGGTAGTGAATTGTTGAGGAGGCGGCGAGTGCCGTAGCAGAGCAGGATAAAGGCCACCGCAAGCCATGTAACCCAAATATACCCACATCCACCTCCCACTCCACCAAGTTCACTTGCCCACCCTTCTCGGCCCCCGCCTTCCAAGTGCAGTATTATTGGATCCATCGATATCCAATCTACGCCTCCAACAATAACAATGGTATTCACCTATCCATCAGTTTGACTCCATAACCCACGCAATTAGAGAATGTGAAGAATGAAGGGAATTGTGGCAGAACCTATATTTTATTTAATTGTGTCACCGTCGATTGACGGCGAAATCTCCGTCCATGCATCGTGGCACGTGAGCTACGGCGTCACAACGGACGTAAAATCGTTAACTGGCGGAGCGGTTCCTGAAATTTCAGGGGAATGTAGAGGCGAAAACTGAAATTTAGTGGTGGTAGTTTTTCTACAAGTGGTTTTTGTTAATGAAGAAAAAATGTGTGGCGCGTGCTTCTTAGGATTTATATTTTAATTAATGGTTCGTATTCTAATATATGTGTCCTTTACGCTCACCTGATAACCCAACGCCTACGACAAGAATAAATCACCACAAGTCCAACCTATCGGCGCTTAAAGCGAGAGCTAGCATACCTCAAAGGGGAAAATGAAATATCGAAGAGAATTTTGATATGTTTTAAAAAATGAGAGAAAGTTGTGGAAAAATGAAAAGCGAAAGAGAACTTCAATTTGTTGCAAAATGAGAGAAAGTTTTGTGTAAATACATAATATAATATTATGTGTTAAATCAACTTTAACTAATTTATGGTAAGCACACTAATCGATGAAATTGAAAAGAAAATCTATTGCAAGTACTAATAAGCAATAAATCGAAACCCATGTAATTGATGGCAAGTAAAATTAAATGCACATTAATTTTTCATATGAGAGAGTATACATATGTGAGTAAAATAATAGAAGGCTTGGTAGTGATCAAGTTTTACTCTAATTATATGGAAAATCAACATTGGTGTTTTCCTTTGGTAGGGGGACTAGAGGGTTAGAGGGTTGCAATTTTAAGTGTGAAAGGGACAAAGAATGAAAGCGTGCCTCTTCCTTTTTTTGAAGTTATACGTATGAAGTGTCTTTCATCCTTGCATAGCATTCTAAGGAGAACAATAATGCAATTCACATTCCTTCTAATGTTGCAATGCATGGCACTTTGAGGCCTATAAAATTTTGAATTTGTGGGCCAAACTACCCTCTTAATTTGTTGTGAGACACATCCGACGACTAAAGCTTGTACATAGGTGCAAGCAAAGGAAGGGAGCATAACATTAAAGTCGAGCCTACGTTAAGGGTAACGAAAGGAGTCCATGTTAGGAGTGGAAATTTATTCTCTCGATTTCATTAATTCTCCCTTCCTCACATTGACAAGTTGACAAGTTCTCCTCCTAACAATAAGTTAATCAAAATTTAGACATTTGTTATGCAAAGAGAAGTTGAATTGAGGATTCTCCACTTCCAAGTGGAGAATCCATTTTACTTGTGGGAAGAAACAAGTTTTTCAGTTGCCGAGGTAGTGCATCTCCATTTTAGAAAAGAGTTGGGAATTCCATGTCGAAGAAACCCTCTATTTTCTACGCATTGAATGGTGATGATCCAATATATGGATCGTCAATTGTAGTATGTGGAGCATTGGATGTAGTTTGAATAAATTCTTTGATATTTTCCATTTCTCATTTTGCATTAGTCTTTTGGAAGGAAAAATAACATACTATTTAGGTTGGCTGGGTAACACTGTGGTTATCCAATTGATAACATTACTCTTCTACCTAGGCATACAATCCATACAATGCATATTTCTTAGTATCTTTCATTATTAGAAGTGAATCCCTGACAGTTGTACCTTAGTTTAGCCTTTTAGGTTCATTGAAATTTAATTCAATGCTTGTATTGAGTCATCCTCAGATTTTCCATTGTTTAGAAATCATCACGACAATGCCATTGTCTACTCATATATTGGCTCACTTGTCTTTCATTATAAATGTTATAAAGTTTATTTTACAACCTCAATGCCATAGATCCTATCAACCCTTTAACAATTCATTAAATCCTATCGACCCTTTAACAATTCATTAATTATTGCTTATTTATCCATCATTAAGGATTTTGCTTTTAATCATATCCATGTGTAACAATCATAAATAATATAGATATAAATCCTAACCACAACTATCATAAATAATATAAACGTTAATCCTCTCCCCAACAAGTGCTATGAAGGATGGAAACTTTATATGCATCAATTGTTCTTTTCAATGTGAAAACCTTATCCATTGGAAATCGTATGAGAAACATAAACAAAGTTCTATTCCATGTTTCATGTGTTGCATTCACATTCCTTGAAACAAATAAACGTAGGTTGCTTATGATTCTCTTTTCACATTGTAGAATTCAAAAAAAAGAGAATCATGCATACAGAATAATTCCGCCCCATGCATGCAGACACATGTATAAGTTGTACGATGAGGAAGTAGCTCAGATGGGAAAGTACAAATGAATATTTTGGTTGCAGTTTTAAATATTTCAGTGAATAAATATCTGATTTTTTAAACTTTTCATTGGCGTGTAGTGCAATGGAGGAGGCCATACGATGGATTTGGTTCGAGCTTTATCGTTTCTATCGAAATTGTTTGGCTGGATTTGGATTTGGATTTGCGAGTATGTGATCCGCACTTGGATTTTTGGTGATGGGTGAATAGTAGAGAAAAGTATATACAAATTTAAATTTGAAATTAAAATGTTTATGTTTTTTATAAACACTTTAATACTAGGCCTTTTAATAATAATATTGAAATTTTAGAAGAGGACACGATGTATATACTATACAGCTTGACAAGTTTGCAGTTTGTTCACAGGACATGTTTTATGGTCCAAGTACGGGTAATGATCTGTAAATATTTGCTTCACTCACCTGATCACCAAACTGAAGAGTCTTCCACAAGCTTCTTTGTGTATTGCTTAGTGTTATATAGAGATATTTATTCTTCCATAATTAGCTGCAATCGGCCTTGAAGAAGTTGTTTCTATGAAGCCTGCAGGTTCTGCCTTTTGTGGAAGCTTATTGTGTATTGCTTAGTATTATATAAAGATTTGTATTTTCCATAATTAGCTGCAATCGGCCTTAAAGAAGTTGTTTCTGTGAAGCCTGCAGGTTCTGCCTTTTGTGTATTGCTTAGTATATATAGAGATTTTTATTCTTCCATAATTAGCTGTAATTGGCCTTTCTCATGCTGTGTTGTGTAATTCAAGCTAGTTAAGCGAAAGGAAGAGCAGATTAGAGTAGAAGGTTAGAGTCGCTAGGCCGTAAGATTTTCATCATCACAGTCAAAAGAGGATCCCAGCCATGACTTCCATCATGGATCGCAGTCAAAAGAGGATCCCATCCTTTCATTACAACGCCTATGAGTTGAACATACCATTTGCATTGTTGAGGCAATGAGCTGAACATACCATTTGCATTGACTTAACAGACATGAAGAGAACATGAGAACATGGAATAGCTCATAGCGTCTCATATCCAGACACGGGGAAGCTCCTTATAGGTCCTCGACAGACGACGGGTGGACAACCAAACGTTTGAGAGAAGCAGGCCCCTTAAATAACACCTTCGGTGTAATCACAAGTCCAAACCTAACACTTCATTCTTTGGACAACACTTCTCACAATGAATCTTCGTGGGAGAGAGGAAAATGATTATTACTTCACTTATGAAAAGCTCCTCTAATGAGATTAAATAATAATAATAATAATCTATTTTTAAGATCACCGCTAAGCGAGATACCAAGTTGGCATATGAGACCCCCTTGTTTGTGGGACAAGGGACCCCCTCTGCGCAGTGATTTAATTGCTAAAGTCTACAGAGGTGTACGTACACTACCTTTGTCTGGATTTGAACCCATGATCTCCTAAGAGGAAACACATTCTCTTAATCATTAGGCCCACTCATGTTGTACGGAAAATAGACAGCGTTGGAGAATAAGTTACAGAAAATAGAGATTGGAGTATAAGAAACGGAAAAGCAAAGCTTAAAATAGAAACAATTTAACTAAGAAGGAGAGGTTGATAATTTAGAATATCTTAATACAAAAATAAGATTAAAGAGTTAGAAGAAGAGCTAAAAACCAATTTAGCACTAAATAGTTTGGAAGGTAAATTGGGTATCAAATCCATGAAAGAGGAAATAAATAAGCTTATAGAGTGAGGCAATGAGCTTAACAAAAGAGCTTTGAACCTCATATTTTTTTGTTTGAAAGAGGAAAAAGGACATGACATGCTAGCAATAATCAATAAATAACTACAAAATTAAATACAAATTGTAACAACTTGTTTCATAAAAGCAAAGATGTTAGATAAAATTAAGCATAAAGATATATTAATTCGTTTTAAGGTAGCTCTAATGACCATAAATATGGCTTACTCATTAAAACTTTTAGTTTAAAAGGGTCACGAATATTTATAAATGAAGACCTCATTCCAAAAGATTAAGTTGAATTACGGAAGTAAGTTCAAATGGGTAAAAGAAGCCTAACAGGAAGGAAAATTGGTAATGAATGGGAATAGAAAAGCTGTCATTAGTGATAGAGACATAAAAAAATGATATGGGGCACTCTAAATCCTCTTCTAGAACTATCGTGGTTTTCCATGAAGCAAATATCCCATGTTAAGTTCGATCTTGATTGAAATTGACATTAAAATAGGATTTGAGACACCTTGGATCCTCTTCTATAACTATTGCGGCTTTCCATGAAGCAAAGCTCCTATGTTAAGTTGGATCACGAGTGAAGTTGATATTGTGTTGCTTGTTTAGACTTGGGAGCATGGAGAATCTAAGGTCCCTAACATAAAAGGATTTGTCTTGTGGTCAATAAGGACCAAGAGTTCTTACCACTTAGAGATTACAAACATAGCTTGTTAAATAAAGAATAATATTTGTCTTCGTATTAGACCTCACAAAATAGACATTTTTCAATAAGTAAATGTGGATGGAGATTTTAGGTATTAATGTGAAGAAGATTTATATAGAAACCTGTCATTTGCTCCTATTAATTCTACTTATTTTTTATTTTCTCTTTTAGGTAATTGTCTGGAGGCAAACCCCTAATCACTTCCCCCTCATTTCGAGAATGGTACCTACGGAAAACCCTAGATTATTCAAGGCACAAGGCGAAGTCAACAATAAGGATCGAAGTTGTTACAACAATACACTCATTATGAGCTCCACGTGTCACTTATGGGAATATAACCTCAGTGGAGAGGATAACACTCCATCCCACAACCACTCACGCTAGACCCAATTGACAATTCTACCTTTTATAAGAAAAACAATCTAGATAAAAATTGTCCCTGCAATGGCTTAAAACAAGATATTTATAGTCTCTAAAATCAAGGCAATATTCTTTTGCCACGAGACTTTAATGCTAGAATAACAACTAACAAATATATTATATTAACCAATGATTTCAACCTTCATTCTCTATGTCTAAATGAGGACCTTGGTTTAGCTAGCATATGCAAAAGAATATTTGAAGACTTGGTTAAGAATTTGTTTGATATCGAGTTGATCAAGCTCTGTACTTCTCAAGGCCTGATAATCTGCAATGCCCTAATGAAGTGGTCGAATTTGAACTAGATTACTTGTATTCATTAGTTGGGAAGCATTGCATATATCCCGGTATACAACAAATAGTACATTTTGACATCTTAAACAACAATGAGATTGAACCCTAATCATATACCTTGACCTGTAACTCCAAAGTTTCCCATGCATAAAAGCCCCATAGAAAATAATTCTATTAACCAAAAGCACTTGATATTTGACAAAAGTAAAGCTCAACTTTTTTTAAGGATTTAAATAATGAATTAAATCTCCTAATAAACAAGGACAATATTGAAGACCTCTATCATAATTTTACGACAACCATCTCTACTTCAATTAAGAAGTTCTCTACCGAGGTGTCATGTAGAAAGTGAAATAGAACTACCAACCCTTCGTATGATAAAGAGTGCAAGTTTGCTAGAAAAGGAACCAAGGATACTTATAACGAGTTCTTAAAATTCGACAATATGAATAGGTACAAATACCCAATTAAAAGGGAAAATGTACTGTATAAATAGAAAGCGAGAGAATCTTTTGCAACTCTCTAAGCTATAAACCCTATGAAATTATGTCGTTGAAAATTCTAAATCGTAAAATTAAAGAAAACAATATGATTCCCTTGAGGGACAGGAATTCCTACATGTAACATATTTACGAATCCCTTGATGTTGCGAACAACATTCAAACCCTTTCCACATAAGAATAAGGTGTTTCCTTATAAGACATAGAGTTTTGGGTTAAGCAGTTCACAAAAGGGAAAACTAAGGACATCAAAGGCATATCAATCTTCCTCGCATCCACAAGCTCTTTAATTTATTAGTCAATAAGGGTTTCCCTAAACCCTGGAGTCAAAAATCATTTTCATATTTTTAAAATTGAGGATAAACACAATACTTCTAATTATAGGATCACTACGATTATCCCTCTTTTAGCTTAGTTATATGGGATTATTATGGGAAATAAAATCAATGTGTGGCTAGAAAGCCATGAAAAAAAGAGAAAAAAGGTCATGCCATATTTAGGAGTTATTATTCAATCGTGGATCGCCTTGTTATGTTTAGGATATGTGCATAGGAGTGTTGAGACCCTTGATTGTATCATGTAAATATTGATATGTATTGCTCGAGTGGCATGACAAATGTAAATATCTAACCTCATTAATAAAAATATAAACTGGCTTCGGTGGTGACAACACGTTGAAGAGAGGGGACAAGTGAATTCACAGAGGTAAGGGGGTTTGTAGTTGGCCTAGCGGGTCATGTCTTAACCCTATTATTACCGTGTTTATCAAAAAGAAATACCTTGTAGTTGTTTAATTCTTAAACCGTGTTCTTGTTTTATTTGCTAAGTGTATTTAGTGAAGGATTAGGTGGGGAAATGAATGGTGTCATTGACACGTTGCTCATGGGGAAGATGTAATAGAACTAGAGAAAATTAGTAAATTAAGTTTTATTATTAGTAGTTAAATATCGGCATTAGAAAGACATACCATTCTGATGTGTCTCTTCCATAGTATTTAATGTCGCTCATTCTCTTGTAAAAATCATCATTGAATAAATAAATACATATATTTTTTGGAAGTCCATTCCAATTTGGTATGAGAGGGAGCGTATTCTTCGGTTGTACATTCCCATCTTCCATTGTCATTCTCCCACCATTCTTCTGCTCCCTCCATTCCTTCATAACAATAGTAGTATTATTAAAGTAACAATATTATTATTAATAATAATTGTTATTTTATTATTTTGAAAACCTTGAAAAAAACTACAATTTTTTACATATAATATTATTATTATTATTGTCATTTTAATAATAAATTATTATTGTAATTAATTTTTTAATAGTTATTTTTTCATAAAACCCAAGCTCAACACAATAAATATAAGAAATATGGAGAGAAACCCTCCAGAGAACAAGGATGTGTCCATAAAGTCAAAATATGACTCAGTTCACAAGCTCTTGGAAAAACTTGAGCAAAACATGAGGACATCCAAGACATAAAGCTCGCAATTCAGTCACTAAAAGATCAAGTTAAAGGATTCAATAACTCACATACAGCCCAACCCACAACGTCGTTCACAAAGTAAAGATCGGTTTACCAAGATTCAATGGCAAAAATAATCGAGATGAGATTCCATGGATCAACAAAATCGAAAAATATTTTAAAATGTAGAATATATATGGTGACGACAACAAATTGAATGTTGCAGCAATGTAGATGGATAAAACCGCTTGTGACTGGTTCTTGTGGTGGGACTCATTGATGAAAGGAGGAAGACTAGTGAGAGACTCGGATACCTTCAAGAAAAATTTATTTAAATGATTTCAAGACATGAAAGAAGCCGAAATCTATAGCAAGATCACTCGTTTACAACAAGAAGGAACCGTAGATGAATATTTTAGCAATTTATTGGTCATATCCACTCGTGTCCAAGATATAACAAAAGAACAACTCTTGCAAATTGCCATTGGTGGGATGAAACAAAGTATTCAAAAGAAGATAAAATTATTAGATGTCAAAGATGTGGAACAAGCTCATAAAAAACAATAACAATATTACTATTATTAAAATAACAATATTATTATTAATAATATTTGTTATTTTATTATTTTGAAAACCTTTAAAAAAACAATAATTTTTTTTACATATAATACTAATATTAGTATTGTCATTTTAATAATAAATTATTATTGTAATTAATCTTTTAATAGTTAAATTTTCACAATTCCCAAGCTCAACAAAATGAATACAAGAAATACGGAGAAAAACCCTCCAAAGAACAAGGATGCGTCCATAAAATCAAAAGTTGACTCAGTTCACAAGCTCTTGGAAAAACTTGAGCAAAACAAGATGGCATCCAAGACCTAAAGCTCGCAATTCAGTCACTAAAAGATTCAATAACTCACATACGACCCAACCCACAATGTCGTTCACAAAGTAAAGATTGATTTACCAAGATTCTATGGCAAAAATAATCAAGACAAGATTCTATGGATCAACAAAATCGAAAATTATTTTAAAATGTACAATATATATGACGACAACGACAAACTAAATGTTGCAACAATGTAGAAGGATAAAATTGCTTATGACTGGTTCTTGTGGTGGGACTCATCAATGAAAGGAGGAAGACTAGTGAGAGACTAGGATACCTTCAAGAAAAAATTATTTAAACGATTTCAAGACATGGAAGAAGCTAAAATCTATAGCAAGCTCACTTGTTTACAACAAGAAGGAACCGTGGATGAATATTTTAGCAATCTATTGGTCCTATCCACTCATGTCCAAGATATAACTAAAGAACAACTCTTGCGAATTACCATTGGTGGGATGAAACAAAGTATTCAAAAGAAGATAAAATTATTAGATGTCAAAGATGTGGAACAAGCTCATAAAAAAACAAAATGAATTGAAGAAAAAAAAATCACAACTTTTGTTGGTTTATATCCTACCCCACTTAAGAATAAATGGGAGAAAGGACGACAATATGTGCTTCATGTGTAATGCCCCAAATTGGCGTCCAAGACAAAAGTGTAAAAACAAGAATTTCTTATTATGCGAAAAAATGATAACGATGACAATAATAATGAAGAAGTTAAAAACATATCTCTTTCCAACATAGAATTAGATAGCGACGAATCCAACACATAGGAAGTTATCGTCACCCCAACACTCTCAGTAGCTGCAGTGACAGGTATATCTCAATCCCAAACACTCAAAATGTTTGGCTATATCAATAACGCTAAAGTGACTGTTTTGATTGACAGTGGGAGTACACACAACTTCATAGACTACAGGGTAAAAAAATGATTAAACATATTCATCTACCCTACCTCCAACTTTCAAATATCAATATTAGGGAACAAAACCACCTCGTGCAATGGAAAATGCCATAAAGTTGAGCTGGCAATAAAAGACTACAAGTTAAGATCATCAATGTATGTTATGGAAATCAGAGGGGTTGGCATTGTTTTAGGTGCCCAATGGTTGGGAAAGTTGGGGATAGTAGGATTAAACTTACAAGAACAAATTATAATATTTTATGAAAATGGGAGGAAGTACAAGCTTTATGGTATCAACTTCCCCCCTCCCCAAATTTTCTCATCAAACAAGATGGAGAAAATGATAAAAAAATGGGAGCTCAGGCATTTTTTTTACATTGTTATGTTATGGAAGGGACAATTGATGAAAATCAAAATGTTGATCCAAGGGAGTTAGAACAAATTTTTGGGGAACACAGTGAAATTTTTCAAAATCCTCCTCATGGCCTCCCCCCCCCCAACGTTCTAGAGATCGCATCATAGAGTTAATGTCAGGCTCAGGTCCAATTCGAAAAAAATAATATAGACAATATCACATAAAAAAGTCAAAGATTGAACATTTGGTGCAAGAATTATTAAAAGCTGGCATAATCACACGTAATAAGAGTCCCTTCTCTGCGCCCAACATACTTGTGAGGAAGAACGATGGATTGTATAGACTATGCATCGATTATCGAGCATTAAACAAAGTCACCATAAAAGATAAATTCCCTATTCCCTTTGTCGACAAATTGTTGGATGAGCTCCATGGTGCAAAGTATTTTTCTAAATTATACCTAAAATCAGGATATTACCAAATCCCAATTCAAGAAGAAGATGTCCCCAAAACTGCTTTTTGTACCCATGAAGGCTTGTACGAATTTCGAGTCATGCCATTCGGATTATCCAATGCTTCGACAACATTTCAAGCAATAATGAATTACTTGTTTTGACCATACCTAAGGAAGTTTGTGCTGGTATTCTTTGACGCTAACCTTGTTTATAGAAAAAATTGAAACTCACATCTCAAGCATGTAGAGACAGTATTGAAGCTTCTAGAAGAAAACAAATTTTACACTAACAAAGCTAAATGCAATTTTGGGCAAAAAGAAATAGAATTTTGGGGGCATATTGTTTCAGCTGAGGGCATCAAGGTTGATCCCAAGAAAATCGTGGCAACCACTGAATGGCCTTCCCCTAAATAAATTACATCAATAAGGAGATTTCATGGTCTCGTAGGTTATTATAGAAGATTTGTTCACAACTATGCACAAATTGTGGCTCCCTTAACATCACCATTAAAAAAGGATGCTTTTAAATGGGATCAGGATGCAGAAACTTATTTTGAAAAGTTGAAAACTCTAATGACCTCCACTCTAGTACTAGTAGCCCTGGATTTCTCAAAAACATTTATCCTTGAATGTGATGCTTTAGGGATAGGTGTAGGAGTTGTGCTCATGCAATATAAACATCCCATCCCCTTCGAAAGTCAGAAGTTAAAACCAAATGAGCAAACAAAGTCAACTTATGACAAGGAGGTGTCGGAAATAATGCATGCCCTGGTTAAGTGGAAGAAATATTTGTTGGGGGCAAAATTTCTTTTCAAAACATACCACAAGAGCCTAAAGTATTTCCTAACCCAGAAAAATCTCTCTCCAGAACAACACAAATGGGTTAGCAAAATCCAGGTTTTTTATTTTGACATTTTGTATAGAAAGGGTAAGGAAAATATCCTTGCAGACTACTTATCAAGGAAGCATGAAAGTGATGCCTCAATATGTGCCATTTCCTTAGTTATTCCTAAATGGATTTCAGAAGTCCAAACCGAGTATGTGAAAGACCCACATGCAAGGAAACTAATTGAAGAAGTTGAAAGAAACAAGGCAACAAAGTCCAAATACTCATGGGAGAAAGACACATCATGGTGTAAACAAAGGATATATTTACTCTAGTTTGTCAAAATTCAAAATTCAGGTCTTAAAAGAAAACCATGGTTCTCTGATAGTCGACCATGTTGGATTCTTTAAAACATACAATAATATCCCTCAGTCCTTCTTTTGGGAAGGAATGGAGACTAATATCCAGAAATACGTGGTTGAATGAGATACTTGTCAAAGACAGAAGTTTGAATTAACAGTGGCTCCTCTTGGGTTTCTCCAACCCCTACATATCCCATCCCATAAATGGCAAGAGATATCCATGGATTTTATCATTAGTCTTCCTATGTCAGAAGGAAAGGATAGTATATTCATAGTCATTGTCCGATTAACAAAACACACTCACTGCATTAGTATTTCATCAAAACCAAAGGCTAGCCAAGTCGCAGATAGTTATGTAAAGAATATATTTTAGCTCCATGGGATTCCCAAAGTTATTGTTAGTGACAAGGACCCTAAATTTACTAGCAACTTTTGGAAGGAATTGTTCCACTAGGTAGGGACATCATTAACTATGAGTACCTCTTACCATCCTTAGACAGATGAATAGACTAGAGTCGTAAATAAATGCCTTGAAGGATACCTTAGGAATTTCATGAATGACAACCAGACTCAATGGGTACATTGGCTCCACCTCACAGAATGGTGGTACAATAGTATGTATCATACAACGACAAAAATGTCCCCTTTTGGAGCCTTATATGGGTATCCTCCTCCTACGACAAAGGAATATGTTATCAACAGTTTCAAAGTTCAAGTAGTGAAAGACTATCTAGCGACATCTGATGAGGTCATCCGTATTTTGAAGAGTCATATTGAACAAGCAAGAAACCACATGAAGCAACAAGCAAACACCAAAAGAACTGATAAAGAATTCGATGTAGGTGATTAGGTGTTTGTTCGACTCCAACCATACAAATAAAATTCAAAAATCATAAACTTGTGCCAAGGTTTTATGGACCATATCAAGTAAGGAAGCGAGTAGGACAAGTGGATTATGCTTTGGACATACCTAATAAAGGGCGAATATATGATGATTTCCACGTGTCCTGCTTAAAAAAGAAATTGGGTCCAACTACTCACATACAAACAAAATTACTTATGCTAGATGATGAAGGAAAATTGGTGCTAGAACCTGAATGCATATTAGAGATTAAAACCAAGACACTATGTTCCACATTCGTCAATGAATACCTTGTCAAGTGGAAAAACTTACCTGATGAAGAAGCTACTTGGGAAAATGAAGATTTTCGTTCATGGCACCTATCCTTACCAATACTTCGTGGACAAAGTATCTCACAGAGGGATGATTTGTAATAGAACTAGAGAATATTAGTAAATTAAATTATTTAAATAATATTTGTTGTTATTATTATTAGTTAAATGCCAGTATTACAAAGACACACCGTTCTGATGTGTCTCTTCCATAGTATTTAATGCCTCTCATTCTCTTGTAAAAGTCATCATTGAATAAATAAATACATATATTTTTTGGAATTCCATTCTAAAAGAGCCATGCAAAGAATTGATAGTCGTTCCGTCCTGAGGTAAGGTGGCAGATGGGGATTTCAAGGGGGGGTTGTGTTGTTGTTGGGGGGGGCGGGGGTATGCGTTAAGCAAAACACAGTGTGAGTAAGGCAGAATGCAATGGTGGAGGGCATCATGGAGAGGAGGTTGTGATTGAGGTCGAGTCCTGAGTTAGAGGAGGCAAGTTAAACTAGAATACCCCGCTACATTCCTTAAAATATGAACAGTGTGGCCATGGTTGTACCCCTGAAACAATGTGTTAAGGTTGTGTTTGGCTATTGTTTTGTAGTCATGGAAATGATGAATTGTGCATGAATTACTCTTGTGGAACTCCTGGTAATACAATGTAGTGATGGGTTTTCACTATTGCACAATTGGAAGGAAGTAAGAGTGAGAATTATGTTATTTGGCTTGGAATTGGTTGTAGCTTGCATGTTTCCCAGATGCTTATGAACATTTGCAAAACCCCTGTGTTATTTCCTTTGAATTGTGATGAATGTCGAGTGTTAATCCTGTGTTGGTGTCACATGCCCCAATTTTGCAAAAACAATTTTATATTATTTGAGGAACAATATGTTAAATTTTATGCTAAGTTGTAATTGATGCCCTAGTGGGGTCAAGGATATTTAATGTAAATTCTGAATATTTTATTTATAAATAAATAAAGGAGGAGACAACAACTTAGGAGAGTTGTTAAAAGAGTGTTTATTGGTCAAATTGGTGGAGGAGACTGGGTGGAGAGCAAACCGACATGTGGCAGCATCCTCAAACCACTTCCAACTATTGCAGGTGGCAACCTCCCTACATTTGTGGTCATGATTCCCCAAGAAAGTAGAATCAGAGCAGGTGGCTCAATTAATGAAAACTGACCCAAACGACCTAGGCAATCTTTATAAAAATTCCCATTGAAGAGAGCTGAGGGGCTGATACTAGAGAAGTGATCATTCAGGGTGAATGAATGTACTTTAGAGAAATTCAATGGAAGGGAAATCTGGAAAGTGTTTGAGGGGATAACTGCTGATTGATATAGTTGCAGCTTTTAAGCTGAAGATCATACTGCTGAGAGCAGAGTGTTTTACTGAGGTATTGAACTAATCAGTTGGCAGAGGGTTCTACTGTTTGCATCTCCACCAGTTCTCAGCCAAGAAGACCAGGAACATGCTTGGGGGTCCTGAGGAAGTGTTGTTTGAGCGCTCTCCAGGAGTTTGGTAGGGAGGAACGACCTCTTAAAGCTGTTGGTGTCTTGTCCTCAACAGGTTCTATGTTATGTTGTTTTACAGTTTTAGTTAAATAAATATTAGTTTAACTGCTATGTGAATGTTAAAAGTTCAGAGTTTGTGAAATTCTAGATTTAGTATTCTTATTAGATTGTTATAGAAATAAAATTGGTATAAAGAATAGGGACGTAGAATGAAAATAAATTTCTACACTGTGTTTTTCCACACCTGGAAACCACGTCGTACTCTAGCACAGTTATAATGTTTTAAGTAGATGAAAGAATTCTTGAGTGATTGAAAATAGTAGATAGGATTTTGTATCTGTAGATAGCAGAGTAAATTTATTTCAATGTTTAAAATATAATGAAAAACATCGTTATTGTTTATTTATGTTTACTGTTTTGACTTAGTGTAACTAAATAGAAATGTAGGAAATAGTAAACTACACTAGAGTTGTAGTAATAGTATACTAATACAAATAAAAGTTTATAGAAAATAACAGCTAAGTATATAAACAAGTTATTAACCACACAGTATATCTTTTAAACTATTTACTAAATCTTTAACTATTACTTAATAAAAACCAGATTAGGGTTATGATTATAAACCCTTTATTTTATGAAAAATAAACAGAGTTAACCTTCTGTTTTTTTTACAGAGCTCTGAATAAATTTTAGGTTACAGAATAGTAAATAAAAACAAATGTAAATATAAACATTAAATAATATAAAACTAAGAATTACATATTTAGAAACTATTTTATATTTAACAAACAGGCTTATAACCTGTGCAAGAAAAACCCGAGGGTTGAAACCCTAACAATTCATTTATCCATTTATAAAATAATTTATATAAGTTTTTAACCATTTACATTGATAACTGTGTAAATAATTTAACAAGAAGACTATAAACTGTGCATTAGACTAATTACAGTCTTATCTTTAAAACTTTAAAATATATTTATAAACCTTTTTAATTTAAATACTTCATTAATAAGATAATGAATAACATTGTACATGTAATAGCAAAACAGAGGCAACAAGAAAATAGTGCCCAAATAATAAATTATTTAAGAATACATTTTACACAAGGGTTTCATTTCCATTAAACCCTAACTATTAAATACTATACTGATAATATAAATTTATAAATTCACATTATGACTATTCACAGTCTTCATATTAACACTATTTACTTATAAACGATATCCTTAACAGTAAATTACTTCACTGACAGTGGAAGAAGAAAAACCTATGTTACAGTTTTAACGTTTAAAAGGTCGATTTGAACAAACTGGAGAATCGAAACAGGAGTCATTTTAAAACCTTGGGTACAAGAAAAACCCTCATATCTTAAAAATTAGAGTATGATATTATCAAGCCGTAAGGCTGTAATCACTTTTACAAAACAACGAAACTACATACAAGACACGGCTTATAAGCCGGAGCTACCCAACAACATGCGAGGGTTTTTAACAACAAAACTAAGTAATAACATAAAACTAAGCATCTAAACATTAGAGGAACCGAAGCCATGCTTCCCTTCAAATTGTAACTTCTTTCCATTAACCTCTGCAAGCAGGGAGATGCCACGACAAATCGGGGCTTACCGGTTATGGCCACGAAGTTCACCAACTCGAGAGAAGTTTCCTTCATACTTGAAGCCGCAGTTGTAACCTGCAAAAACAAGACCAATGCAAAAATTAGAAGTTATATCCATGTTTAAAAATTGAATAAGTACTTAGAGAAGAGATGAAAGCAGGGTAAGACTTTAGGTGCGAATAAGGAGTCTGGAGCCGAGGAGGAGACTTAAGCAGCACGAGGAACAACACCTTGATGAAAACGAAACCCTCATGCTAACCTGTGACAGAGGCAACGAGGTTCACATTCCAGACTTTCACCAACGATGGAGTAAGTTATAAGCAAAGGCAAAGGAATGCTATGGCTAGAACTCTAAACTATTGACAGAGTAAAAACCACTCTCATGGTGTCACAGTACTTTTAGAAAGGAACCAAGATACAAACTGTGTATCCCTCAACTTTTGCACAAATGTTACAGCAATATACTACACTCCAAATGGAGCTGTCAAATGTGAACCAGCGAGCCTCTCATGGCCGCGAAGAAACCCAAACAGCGTAGAGCCAAACCCTCGAAGGAGAATGAAGAAGATAGGGTTTATTGGTGAGCTTTTGAATCGACTAATGCATGGTGGAGATTCATCCACGTGCCCATCAAGATTTTTAATCAGCAGTGGGTCGATCCTTATAGTTCTTCTACACTGTCGGATGAAACAATATTATTATCAATGATTAGTATCATACCACGATGATAATGTTGGATATAAAGTCAATTCGTATCATTGCATTGATAAACAATAAAATCAAACACTTGTAAAAACATTTATACAAAAACCAATAGTGGAGTTTATGCCTTTGACCATGAATCGATAGCACTACTAATGGCTAATCATATAAACCTTATGTTTAATGAATAATGCCATGTTTTAAGACTAGTGTTATGTATACACAAGTTGGTAAAGTAATTTGTTTATAAATCAACTGAATGTAGGTAAATGTTAGGTAGTAATTCCACCCTAGAATAATTCTTACATTTGCATAAAGTCTACAGTGTTTTGGTGTGAAGACTTCTTTGAAGTTAGTGTTCTTTGGTTTCTATAAAGAACCAAACTCTTACTAAATCAAACCAATATTTAAACTACATCTTGGTAGTTGCAAGGTAGTAAAACTACCTAGGGTTAAAAGTAAAATCACTCAGTAATATTATTAAGCGATATGATAATGTATTATTACAATAATACATGTGACATGGTGGAACTTAGAAAATCGAAATTATAGCTTAATGGCTAGTAGTGCAAGTAGACTTTTAGAACTGTATATAAATAAACAGGATGATACTCTTCACTACTAGAGCCGATTTAAAAGTAAACCTTTGAAATCAATTGTAAACTTTTTAATTGAAGGTCTTAGAATTATACTCATGTTTATAAGCAACACTTTGCACATTAGACATAGCATTAGTAGTAAATTCATGCTTCAGTAAAAGTGTTTCTATGTTAAATCATGAGCCCTATGCTCATCAGTAAAACTTGTGAGTAACTAGGCTTATAAAATCTGAAAGAAAACTTAAGTAGAACTCATGCTGGTAAAAAGTACTAGTATATTAAGGATATTGGTCTTTACGACTAACTAAAAATACTGTCATAGATTCAAAAACAGCAAAGGAAGTACTTTACCTCAGCGTAGCCTTGGTTTCTATTAATCAAATTATGCTCTAGCATTTTTATTATGCTAAATAATTATTTCTTGTTTTAACGCAAAAACATACTCCTACTTGTTCAAAAATTTACCTGCTGAACCTGTAAGAACCAGAAATCCAGCTGAGTTAGCAATTGCTAAGTAAGCCCAGATTAGAACATTGCTTCTCACCTACTTGACAAAAACAAATCACCAGTAAAGCTAGAAGCAACTGAATGCAGGTCATATACATAACATATCAAAATTAAAATGGTATTAGTTTGTATGTGTTTGAAGTTAATCACTACATATTGATAACTATTTCATTTTTTCGCTAGCCTCTAGTAGTTATTAAACTATGACTTTAGACATTTTATGTTACATTAAAAAAATTAATTTTTTGTGAAAATTCGGGGCTATGACAGTTGGAATGGAACTTGGGGAAAGGGGAGAGTCTCTTGGTGAATTCACAAGTCCCGGCTTAGGGGTGGTCTCTAAGTGTTGAAGTAATACAAGCTATGTAGAGACCTATGGTTGGGTAGAGCGGGGCATCCATGAATCCAGTTGCACAACTGTTTATGAATTTAGATAAGTGTTGGAGCTCTATATTATTGTTGTAATAATTATAAATATCATGTTAGGCAATTGAATTATTGAAGCATGTTATTTATGTTGATTGCTTGTAAATGGATGTAGCATTGTTATGTTGTGAGAGTGCTTGATAAATAAACCTGTCCATGGTATTGGTCAGTTTCATTATTGAATGAGTGCTTCCTTAGTTGGGATTTGTTAATTAAGTCATTTAAAGTGCCAAGAGATGTCTATGGTGTTCATAATAAGAATGAATAGTCTACTTGAGTGCTTGACAACACTATCAATGAATGAGGATTTATCTCTAATTGGTTATATGTAATTACGTTAATGAAATGCTCAAAGTCTTTCTAAGTTAATGATAAATTATATGCTATGTTCATGAGTTGCTTTATTGATTTAGCCTTTATAATTGGACTAGATGGTTGTAGCATGATTTTGTTAACCAAGTCCTATTAAATTGTCAAGAGGGACAAAGCACCTTATGCCTTCATGAGGGCTTGTAAGCCATTTGAAGGTTGTAGCTTGCTTTTTACCTTGTTAAATGTTCTCTGTTTTGGGTAAATCATTGAAGTAGAACAAAGGGAATTAATGTGTCTTGGTATGCTCAATTCATGTAGGATTGAAATGAGGTGGGACATTTAGTTATCCCTGTAATATGAGTGAAGTTCATGTCTCCTTGGGGTGTTTATATTTTGCATGAAGAATGATGATGCATGTATTTACAACTCTGTTCTTTTGAGATTTAATGAAAAGAGACGTAAGACTGTGAAGTATTGTGATTATTCTTGGTCGATATCAAAACTGTGAATGAATTCATTGTTTGGGTTGAAGCTTGTTGCTAGTTGGAATCTATGTTTTTGGTCATTAAGCATGTGTTAAGTTCAAACAATAATGTTGGTTGAAAGCCATGACGTTGCAAGTTCGGCCTTGGTTAATTTATATGTGGTGGTGTTACACTCAAATTTGGTCACCAGCATGTGATAGAGTCCCTAACACAGATATTTGCCCTAAAATCCCAAACTTGAAGTAAAACATGCTCTAGATGTTGGTTTTAATATACAAAAGTCCAGCACCGCTCTTACCCTTAAGCAAATAAGCGGTACCTTATGCAGCACCACTTGTTATGTGGAAAACAGGTGGTGCCACCGCCTTTAACCTTTGTTGTTGGAGCGGTTCTCACCTATCACCGCTCTGTCATAAGGGAGTATAAGTGGTTCCCTTGGTAAAAAGTGAAAAAGGAGGTTTCACGAAGCTTCTGGAACAAAATCCTCATGTCTAGCCTTATCCCTACTCACCTGGGTCAGTTAAGCTTGAAATCCTTCCTTTGAGGATCTCATGGCCACCTCACCCACCAATTTCACAACCATTCCTATCCCTTTGAGCCTTATAAATACAAGCTCATACTCCATGGTTGAGGAGAGAAGAAAGAAGTAAAGTTATGCTGTCGAATTAACATCCTGGCCTAATCCATTAGAGAGCATAGAGGAGCAAGTTGGAGCTATAGGGGATGAGGTGCTAGTCTTGTGAAGTACTGCATCGACACTAAGGAAAAATAGTTGTAAGCTCTTTCATTCAATTATAAATGCAAAGTTGATTTCCTTCCCATATATTTGTTGTGTTGAAATCTCACATATATATTATTAGATTCCTTAGTCACTGAAATGGATCTATGGATAGTTTTCTAGTATCTTTGATGTTGTTGTATGTTTGATGTGCTTCTACAGGTCTACAGGTCTTTCATTAGAGTTTTATTCTAGGCGTCTATAGCTTTCAAGGAAAGTATTCAACCTAGTTGTTACTCATTTGTTCTGGATCTGAACCATTCAGACCAGAGGAACAACTTCTGTCTGCATAAGGTGCTATATTCCTGATAACAAATTTGGCGACCATACTGGGAAGTACTTATCTGTTCTGATCTTCCTCGGTTTATGAACTACTTTTGTCCGAATCCAAGCTCAAGCCTTAAATATTTGTAGTCATATCTACATCTGACCTAGTGAGGTTTTGGTTTGAAATCTTCAGATATCTCCGGATTTGAGTCACCTTGACTTTATATGCTATGTATTGTTGTTGATTCATCAGTTTTTGTAGAGTTTTTGCAGCTTTTAAACTTGATTTTTTCGCTCTCCTTGTGTTCTGGATTGTTACAGGGAACCGCGCATGTGCCTTAGGCAACAAGCGGTGCCACCGCCTGAGTTCAGTGAACAAGAAGCGGTTCTACTGTAGAACCACTCCATCAGCAACCCCTTCGACGCGGTTCCAGGTAGGCCTGTCCTAGACCTTGATTTTTTCAAATTTTTGCAAAAGATTTGTGATTTTTGTGTGTTCGGTTAGTTTTTTCCAGACTTGTTTGAAATTGCCTAAGTGATTGAAATCTAAAGTTTTTATGTGGAAATTGCTTGTTTGTCGAAATAAAAAAAGCTAGGTTAGATTTATCATTCATTACTACTTGTAAGTTTGTTTTGAAAGGAGTTTTTGGAAGTTTTAGGTTAGATTAGATCTCTGCCTGTTATAGACTAGTACTGAAAAGAAATACTCCCTTAAATCGGTTTGCTTGCTTCTTTTTTTGTTCTTAAGTGTGAGAAAGACTTATTTTCACTCTGAAAAAATAAAATTTGTTGAGACTAGGTTATTATTTTATTGAGCTCAAGTCACTGGGTCTCTAATTAGCCTCACAAGATTTCAATATTCCTTTGTTCTTTTGTCTCTTTTGCATCATTATCTCATCAAAAGGAAAAAATATCAATATTTTAAGTTAGATCTTTCCATGTTTTAGAAAGAAAAAAAAAGCTTGCATATGCATATTTGGGTGTTGATTGTCTTTCTTATTCATTGAAAAGAGATCTTACCCTACCTTTTTGCTTTCAAAAGAGTTGATTTGAAGAAGTGTTGTTTGATTGTATGCTCAGAAAAAGAATTTGTAGTATAGTTGTTTGGGGAATTTCTAGTTTTAAAGCAAATTTGAAAAGAAAACACTCTCTCTCCTTCCCATAATTAGGCATACTGAATGGTAAAGTGAATGAACTTGCATTTCATATTTGCATGGTTCTACTTTTATTTCAAAACCTCATGCATTCACCTAACCGTTCACTTTAAATTAACGGTAGTTATAGGCTTAAAATTTGTATAGAAATTTGAGTGATAGGTTAGAGACGTGTTCGGGCGTCGTTAAACGTAGGAGCTGTTGTTATTTGTTCGCACTACAACCTGGGACTCGCGCGGTTCTTCCACGTACCGTCGGTATATCGAACGGACTTTCACGTACCCTTGAGGTATATAGAAAGGTACTTCACGTACTCGATTGTATATCAGAAGGCCCCTTGTGAACGGTTGTGCATTAGACAACACTACTACTGATTTGAGCTCCCACGTACCTTGAGTATATCGGGAGACCCCACTAGGATACCTTATCTATCTGAGAAAATCCCTTTGGTTGTCTTGTGTGGAGAAATACACTAAAAACAACATTCAGGGAGATTACTATGCACGTACCCTTGTGGTATATCGCGATTTGCACCTACTTGACAATCCTGGTGAAAGACTGACCATTTGAGCTCATCCTGTCATTTGAATTTGCTTGTTAGCCTATAGCTTGAGTAGGAGAGAGTTTTTTGGCATGTTTTTTCTTAGCTCTGAAACCATATGTTAGATTAGTGACTATGCAATCTAGCCGAGTTTCGTTTGAGATGGTCCAGAAGAACACAGGGCTCACCACCTGACTTTCCTCCCATTACAGGAGAAGGTCTAATGGAAGCTACTGACCAAGGAGCTACAACTATTTCCCATGTGGAAGAGAACCTATTTGTAGAAAGTGGAGACCAATTCGCTTCTTACGTTACCTCTTTGGTCCAACAACCTCCTGTGGGTGACACTTCTTTCCATGGTCCCGTAGAAGGTCATGTTAATAGTCTTGTTCATCCAGATTATGGTCCAGGTGCTCCATTTTGGGGAACTTCTATGGGACAGGCCATTGCTTTGTTTGGAGTACATTGGCCCTCTCCTGAACATTCTTCACCAAGTGAAGAGGAATATAGACAAATTTAATCTGCTATTCACCGTGCACAAGATTTTTAGGAGAGAATGCAGAGATTAGATACTATCTTAGCAACTCCAATCCCTCATAAATAACCTATGTCGGCTCTTCTTCCTCATAATACGGATCCTTGGCCAGTCAAATATCATTCATTGGTTGATTCTATGAAACCTATTGATCCTGTTGAGACTTCACACCACCTAGGTCAAACTTCCGACCCTATGGTTGCAAATGTTAGTTCTGTTTCTAGTCCTCCTAGGTCTTCTAGGGTCGGGGGGAAACCTTTAACTTCAGTTGTATCAGTACCTTATAGTGTTGGGGGGCAGCCCCCAACATGATCTATGTTACCTTCTGGTGGAGTTATTACTCATAATAGACAGGCCTCTAATGCAGGCACATCCACAATTTACGTTCCTCCTACGAATATAGTTAACCCTCCATTGAGTTCAGGTCAACCCTTAGGGGCACAACCTATAGTTAATCAAGCTTCCTAGGGGTATGTTCACCCAACAAATCAAGTACCTGTAGGAAATGTGAATTACCAACCTACCCCTACAGGCATGTCATACACTGGAATTCCATATCCTAGAAATACTTTCACTCCATGGGGGAAACCCAACTGGTCCTACATGGCAGCATTAGGAGGAATACCTATTGATACGGCTGGAGGTGATGGAGGGCCACCTTATGGAGGTCCTCCCCCTGCAGGTCCTGGTGTTATTGGAGGGCCACCTTATGGAGGCCCTCCTCTGGGTGGTCTCGAAGGTCCTAATGGTCCTCCTCCTGGTGGTCCTAGAGCTCTTGGTGGTCCCAGAGCTCCTGGCGATCCTCCTCCTAATACTCCTAATGGCCCTGGTGGTTATGGCAGCCCTAACCCTGGAGGTCCATCTTCTGGAGGTTCATCGTCTCATCAGCCTTTTCAACAACCTATGTATCGGTCCACTTACGGCCATACTAGTGGTTACATGCCTTATCAATATTACCAGTATGTTGAACCGAATCGTCAGTTACCTTTCCTAGAAACTTTGGACTTGCCTGATTTGTCCAAGTTGATCAATGATCCCATCCAACACAATCCTTCATGGCCCTCCATTCTAGTCAAGTTACCATCGAATATTTCGAAATTCAAGGAAAGCAGGGAGATGATCTGAAAAATCACGTTATGACTTTCCATCTATGGTGTTCGTCAAATTCCTTGATGGATGATTCTATTTGATTGAGACTCTTCCAGCACACTTTGATTGGTACGGCCGCGAAGTGGTATATCGAACTTCCATGACACTCGTTCGTGGATTTTAGTGCTTTGGCAACTGTCTTCCTCACACACTTTCAACTACATAATCGCTATGAAATGGGTATAGACCTTTTGAACTCTCTACGTCAAAATACCTCCACACATTTAAGATCATATTCACGAGTGGAGAAGGAAGATAAGGCTCATTAAAGCTCCTATCTTGGACCAACTCTTAGCTGATTGGTTTACGAAGTCTTTGTTGCCACCCATTGCCTAAGATGTGGCTATGGGGGGTGCTGTTACTGAAGAGCAGGCCATTAGTTGCGCTCAGTATCTAGAATTGGTGTATTCCCAGTCTGGAACTTTGTATGACCTTATTCCTCAAGCTCCTCGTCCCAGCACGGACCCGGCTAAGCCACCTACATAAACTCCTATTGATGGGGTTATCGGTTCAATCCAGCCTCCGTTAGTAGTAAAATCTGCCAAACAACCCA
Source organism: Pseudotsuga menziesii (assembly GCA_001517045.1). NCBI lineage: Eukaryota > Viridiplantae > Streptophyta > Pinopsida > Pinales > Pinaceae > Pseudotsuga > Pseudotsuga menziesii. The sequence continues at coordinate 640,042 of LPNX010935173.1, read as the reverse complement.
GTCCTTCCACTATTTCTCCTTCCAATCCTACGGTTTCCACCGAGGTGAATGCTATTCAAAGTACGCAATCATCCGGTAGTAAGAAGAATGGAAAAGGTAAAAACAAGAAACCCGGAAACCAACAGGAAAATCCCAAACCTACGGCCTTGGGGAATGACAATAAAGGAAAAAGGAAAGCTAAATATCCCTGCCTATTGTGTGGTGGTGATCATTTCATGAAAGAGTGTCACAAACGTGATGAAATTAATAAGTTTTTAAAGAGTAACCCCGCATCGACAGTTCTTATTGATCCTTTTCCTTCTCAGCAACAACTGGTAGAGCACATGTCTAACCAGGGAAATTCTAGTTCTACAGAGGAAATTCGAATGATGTCACCGAAAACTATTAATATAGCAACTCGAAGTCAGTCATATGACAAACCTAAGGAGAAGAAAATCGAGAAACCTTCTCCAGATAAAGCTCCTTCTACTGGTTCTCCCGTATCCTTGTCTAATGGTACCCTAACAATTGAGAAGCCTAATCTCAACATGATTTTGCGTCCACCCAAGAGTACTCTTAGGAAGGTTGTTTTTAACCCTAATGCTCGAGCTGCACAGTTCTATAATGTTGTAGAAGACCTAGCTCAGGCACCATGTGCAATGTCTACCTTAGAAGTGCTCCAAAGCTATCCCACACAATGCAAAAACTTATTGACCGCCTTAGGAGCCATGGACCCAGGTGACATGAATCTGATTCATTTCAATCTAGAGAACCTCAAACCTAGATTACCTCAGCAACTGGATTTTCAAATTGTAACAAGAGTAGTTGGGAAAAATGTCTTTAGGACTGTTTTAGATGAAGGTGCTTCAACCTCCGTTTTGTCTCTGTCCTTTTGGAAAGCCATTGGATCTCTTGAGCTTGTAAAATCACCGACAACCCTAAAAGCCTTTGATGGAAGAGGTTTCCAGCCACATGGCCTCATGCCAACCCTTTCAGTAGAGCTAGGGGGAAAAACTCTTTCCATTCAAGTGGAAGTAGTGGATGCCCCGTTAGACTACAATCTTCTCTTAGGAAGAAATTGGTTTTACGCTATGACTGATGTCGCTTCGATGGTATTTAGAACCCTCCAGTTTCCGCATTTGGGAATAATTGTGATGATTGATCAACTTGAATTCTGTACGTCGGATGTTACTACCCCTGTGGCAAACAATGTCCCTTTACTAGGTCAATCCTCTCCTCCTTACCAGTCTATTGGGGTAAGGATGTTGAAAGACTTTGCCCTCATGGGCGTGTTTCCATAATCGTCTTCTAGCATAGAAACAGAAATAGTTAATATGATCTATTCGTTTAGCTATGATCCTAAGGGTAAACAAGTTGCTGAGACACCCTCCCTTAGCTCACATGAAGTAGTTTATGATGCCATCCAATCTATTTTTGATGTTCCTACATATGATCTTCAGCTTGTGGCTTCGGATCCTTACCACCTGCCCTATTGGTTAGCACCTTTGCTTCCTATTCTGGATTATCTCTCCCAGACTTTTCTGTTAGACGATTCTATTATAGAGATTATGAATACAAATGAATCAATATGGGAGGATCACCATCACAGATCATTGTTCCTCCCCAATACCAGTTCAACATATAATGATTTTGTATATCTCTTAGGTACTGATATTGTCGATGTTTCGCAAACACCTATCTTGTTGCAAGATTTTGAGTCTGAAGGCAATTTATGCAACATTACCAAAATGGCTCCAATTGACATATCGATCAATCCTGGAACTATTGAACATGTTCACATAGGGAAAAACTGTTCAATAGACAAAACTAAAGAGTATAGAGCACTTTTTAAAGAGTTCTGAGACATTTTTTCCTGATCTTATGAAGAAATGCTTGGGATAGATCCATATATTGTGGTCCATGAGATCAAAACCTATCCTATAGCTAGACCGGTTAGGCAGAAATTGAGACAAGTCCATCCACAGAAGGTTGCAGCTATCAAAGCCGAAGTTGAGAAACTTCTGAAGGTAGGATTCATCTATCCTGTACCCCTGACGGAATGGGTATCGAATATCGTTCCTGTGAAAAAAAAGCAGGGGACTATTCGAGTCTGTATCGATTTTCGAGACCTGAATAAAGCTTGTCCTAGGGACAACTTTCCAACTCCACACATCGATCAGATTATCGATAACTGTGTTTGGAGTGTCATCTTCTCATTTATGGATGGCTTTTTCGGCTACAAACAAATTGAGATATTGCCCTCCGATCAGCATAAGACGACATTTATATGCCTGTGGGGGACCTTTGCCTATAGGAAATTACCCTTCGGTCTTAAGAACGTGGGGGCCACATTCCAACGCACTATGTCCTATGTGTTTCACGGCATCAAGAACATCGTGGAGCCATACCTCGATGATCTCCCTGCGCATTCACAACAATGGGAAGACCATCCTTAACATCTTAGAGACATTTTCCTGGGATGTCGCCATTACAAAATACGGCTGAAACCACACAAATGTGTTTTTTTGCGTTGAGACAGGACGTCTCTTAGGCTTCATGGTTTCTAAGGATGGTATTCAAATCGATCCATTAAAGATTGCTGCAATACTCGCTCTACCTACCTCAACCAACCTGCTTGAACTCCAAAGTTTGCAAGGGGAGGCAAACTTTCTTCGTTGTTTTGTTTGTAACTTTGCTGAGAAAACACATGGTTATATGCATCTCCTTAAGAAGGATACTCCATTCTTCTTAAGCACACTTTGACTTATTCACCCGTGATACACCCCTCGGATTACTCGAAGGATTTTCTCTTGTATGTTGCTGCCTCTACTACTACTATCAGAATGGTTTTAGCCCAAGAAGACCAGAATGGCCTAGAACATGTGATTTATTATGCCAATAAGAATCTTCTCGATTCTGAAACTCGATACTTGCATGTGGAGAAGCTAGCATTGGCTATGGTCATTGCTGTCCAAAAATTTTGTCTCTACATCCTGCTTTGCACCACTACCATACTTGCAGACCACAACCCTATGTACTACATCCTGACTCGTCAGGTGTTAGGGGACAAATACTCCTGATGGATTATCATCCTACAGGATTTTGACCTTGAGTTTGCCAAAGCTACTTCGAAGAAATCATTAGTCTTTGCAGAGCTTGTTAGATTTTTATCATTCAAGCTAGCATTATCTTAGGATCTTATCTGAGAGAATAACATGCACAGCAATAAAGACAAGAGACAAGAGACACAAAGAATTTTCCTCGGGGAAACCATAAAGGAGAAAACCCCACAACTTCCCGGGAGATAGAATGAGCACCAATGGCAGCAGTAAAACCTGAAAATATAAAGATGATCTCCAATAGCTTTTTTTGTCTCTCTCACTTGAGATAACTTCTCCTCTCTCACTCATGCGCCCCATTGAGTGAGTGTGTGTGTCATAAATAGAGAGGCTCACTCTCTATGTATATTCTTTAGTTCACTTAATGTCCACTTCAACATGTCGTCCCCACTTAACAATTACTTACTAGGGCCGACATCTCTAAGAGAGTCTAATAACCCTAGTTCCCCACAACTGTGCGGACTTTGCCCTCCGATCAAGAAGGAGGGTTAACCTTGACACAATTGTGGGGACTATTGCCTTGACTTACAATGGAGGGTTAACCTCAATGACTTTACATGACTTGTTTACATTATTGAATCTCCCAATCGAAACATTGGATCATGACATGACTCAATTACATTATAGATACTTCCCGGAATAAACATCGGGGTACAATACATAAGATATACAAGTGAATGCATTCCGAAGTTACAAATACATCAACACTCCCTCTTAACTAGGAAGGTATTCTCTTGACACAATTTATCAGCACAAGTCTTCTTCTCTGTATCATTTGGATCATCATCAAGTCATCTTTATCTTCAAGTCATTTTCATCTTCAAGTCATCTTCATCAAGTCTGGATCATCATTGAGTCTAGATCATCACTTGATCTAGATCATCACTTGATCTAGATCATCATCAAAGTTGGATCATCACTAGATCATCATCAAATATGGATCATCACTGCTTCTGTTATCTCAATCAAATGGTGCTATCTCTTCATTCTTCTCGTCACAGGAAGTTCTACAGAGCCAACCATTTTTCATGCTGGTTGTAGGCCTAGCCTCCATGTAGGTAGTCATCTTCTTCAGCACTTATATCTAACTCAGTCAGAAAGGCCCGCCTAGCACTTATATATGACCATGGGAGGGCCCGTCCTGCCCCCATGTCAGAATGGCACGCCAAGAACTCACATCTGAACATGAGAGGAACACATCGACCATCATGTCAGAATGGCCCAGCCCTTACATCTGACCATGGGAGGGCCCAACCTGCCCCCATGTCATAATGGCCCAGCCCTTACATCTGACCATGGGAGGGCCCAACCTACCCCCATGTCAGAATGGCTCTGCCCTTACATCTAACCATGGGAGGGCCCAGCCTGCTGCCATGTCAGAATGGATCTGCCCTTACATCTGACCATGGGAGGGCCCAACCTGCCCCCATGTCAGAATGGCTCTGTCCTTACATCTGACCATGGGAGGGCCCAACCTGCCTCCATGTCAGAATGGATCTACCCTTACATATGACCATGGGAGGTCCCAGCCTGCCCCCATGTCATAATTGATCTATCCTTACATCTGATCATGTGGGAACACATCCCACAGTCACATCAGAATGGCCCTCAACTCCAAGCTGAGTATTCCTGGTAACTGACCAGGTGCCTCCATTCTCCCAGAGAATGGCCTTCAATGCTTATATCTGATCATGTGGGAACACATCCTAGATTCATCTCAGAATGGCTCAGCACTTACATCTGACCATGGAAGGAACCAATCCTCTCACCATGTCAGAATGGCTCACAGAATCATCACTTCCCCTTGGAGGGAACCTCAATCCGGAGAACACCAAGCTTCTCCCTGAAGTACTCAAACTTCATTTTGGCCATTTCTAGCATAGAATCATATTAGGGGTGATTACGTCCAAGGATAACCTGTGAGCTTTTCCAGGACCAATTACATCTGAGGACAACCTACAAGACCGATTACATTTGAGCAACCTACGAGCTTCACTAGGATTTATGCTTAGACAACCTGTCTCACCGGATATGCTAGAACTCCCTCTTTCAAGAGATCTCGATCTGGATCACATATTGGAGCTTCACTGCTCCTCTCTGCATCATACAAAAATGCAAGTCAGTTCAATCAAATCAAATAGTAGTTTTCAAAAGAAACATACTAACTCCCAAATAGCAAGTGGCAATATCTTTTGCCTCAGTTGTACTCAGTGCCACGCAGGATTGTTTCCTACTAAACCAAGAGATCACGCTTGATCCCATACTAAAGCAACACCCTGAAGTGCTCTTCCGATCAATGGCACTTCTTGCCGAATCAGAATCCACATAACCCTCCAGGTTAATCTTCTAATCCACCTCATACTTGAGCCCATACTCAACTGTACCCTTCAGGTACCTCACTGCATGCTTTGCAACCATCAGGTGAACATGTCTCAATGTGTTCATAACAAAGCAAATATATGGTCTCATATTCATCAGGTACATCAAGGAACAAATCATCTAATGATACATCATGCCATCAACCGACTCTGATGAAGCAACACTCAATAGCTTCTGGTTCGATGCCATAGGTGTGGTCATGGCCTTGCAGTCCATCATCTTGAACCCCTTCAGGATCTCTACTGCATACTTCCCTTGTCCCAGGGAGATTGCATCACATTCTTCCACACCTCCATGCCCAAAAAGTAGTGCATCATATCCAAGTCCTTCATCTCAAACTCGGCAGCAAGTCTCCTTCTTGCAACTTTAATAATTTCCTCTTTTCTGTCAGGAACAAGTCATCGACATATAATAGAAGCATCACTGGTCTTCCGCCTTCAACCTTGAAGCAAAGGTTGGAATCCGCTTTATTCTTAGTAAATCCTAGAGTCATCAGTAATCTGTCCATCCTGTCATACCATGTTGAACCTTAGGATCTTCTGCAGTCACTCCCTCTGAAGCGAAGCATTATTCTCCCTCTGCCTTTCGTACTCTATGTAGTGAAACATTCTATACTAGAGTGACAAGTAACTTCCTCTGCTAATAATATTCTATGTATCCATCTAGGATCACTGGATACCAAGATCCTCTATCTTGAAATTTTTCAAAAGTTCTTCTCGCACCCATATGTGAGCTTGTCATCCTCTATAGGCTTTCATGTTAAACCTTGTAGCTAAGGTTAAGATCTTCATCACTCTATGTGATCTTCAAGCTCCTCATGTATGTGTTATCCCATGGGTGTCTTCTGAGCTCGTACAAGGCCTTCTTTGATTTGCACACATGAGTCTGCCTATCATGTGCCTCAACTCCCACTGGATGCAAATGTCTCTTCGTAGTCTATGCCTTCTTTCCGTGAGAAGCCTCATGCTACGAATCCTGCCTTGTATCCCACGATGTTGTCATCTACTGCATGCTGGATCTTGTAGATCCATATGGAAGATACTATAGACTTCCCTTTAGGTCTCGATGCGGCATCCTAGACATCATTCTTCATTTTGGATTATTAGAGTGAATCTTGAACTGTCGTCACTTGTTCTTCGGAACAAGTCTCATGCTTCTTTTCTTGTAGGCGATTGTACACAGTCTTTCCTACAAGTCAAATGCATCGGTTGTATGATTAGAAAAGTTTCATAATCCATATTCATAATGGTAAATTATTATGCATAAATATATAATCATGCAACTATTTTAGCCAATACAACATTCATCCATATCTCACGAAAACTTTCTAGATGCCTTCCATCTCTACCAGGACAACATTGAGATTGTGCACTAATCCAATATGTCAGCAAAGAGGTTTCATTCTAGATAAGTAGCAATGGAGAGTTGTATAGCACCATGAGCTACTTACCCATCACATGCATATTAGTAGTATACTGTCATTAATGCAAACATTCTATCATGCATAATACATCAACAAATGCATAACAAAAACAATATCATGAAACAACAATTGAATACTGATCTTTATTTGTTTCGTGGGTAGAATCCTTCTTGAGCCTTCAACTTTTTTTCTTCTTCATTCATAATAGCATCATTTCTTATCCAAATGCTAAGATGGATAAGAGGTTCTTCAAGAGTTGAGTTCTTCATATTCCTCATTACTTGAGGGATATTCTTTGGATGGTGAGAGCTTGATCTTCAGTTGCTCCCATCTTCTTTTATCTTATTATGAGTCGAGCTTCTTCTTGTGTGTGCTCTTCCCAGAGTCTGTTGAAAGTAATCACTTCCTTCTGGCACAAATTCCTTGAATGAATGAATCCCATGATCCTTGGAGGCCATTCAAGGTGGTTATCACAACTTCTGCATTCTCCACTTCTTCTTCTACTGCTTCAAGTTGTTCTTTGATTTGAGAGACCCTTGTAAACTATGATTGTATGGTCTCCGCATTCTGGATCTTCACATTCTTCAACTGTTTTCTTAAATTTATCTTCTAATTTATGTTCTTCCCTTAAAATAGCTTGGTTAAGGAATCAAACAACTCTTTTGGTGTATTTATGGAAGACACTTGTGGTATAAGGTGATCAGTGATTGAATCAGCAATGATCTTCTTGGCCTTGACCAAGTTCTTCTTGTGTTAGGCTTTTATCCTCATCTCCCTCTAGAGATGGAACCTCTCTACTTATGTAGGTGTCCAATTCATTTCCTTTAAGAACTAATGACATCCTATAATTCCATGCTTGGAAGTCATGAGCCTAACCAAGCTTATCATCAAGATGATGTGATAGATCACTTTCAAATGAGAACCTCAAATGAAAATGGCAAAAGATTAGATCTTACCGATTTGAGGTGTCTGTCCTGGTTCCGGAGTTGGACGATCTAGGGTTTGTCAGAGAAATCCTAATTTTCAAAACTTGGAATATTTCAGAATTGATTAGATAGAAAGATAGACCTCTTTAAGGTGAACTATCCAATGTACTCCTTTTCTGAAAACAGTGGAGGGAAGCTCTCGGAACAGGAAGCCCTAGTTTACCAATTTCTTCTGCAGAAATTCCTGATACTGTTTCTACGATATCTCTGAAAGTGATACTCCTCTATGTCTGAGATTTTGTATTGAGGTATCCTCGTCTATCCTTGTTACAACAACATAGGTTTTATTGGAATTGGTTTCACCAGTTGGGACTTATGATCGTTTTCCCAAGGTGACATGTTTTAGGATTGTTCAACATAGCGAAGTTGTATGGATTGCCATGTGTCACTGTTTCATCTTCAGGGTCTGAAACTTCTACCACAAAAATTTCCATCCATTCCCTTTCTATAACATCTTAAGAAATTTCATTTGGTCCTTGGTATCCCGAGATATAGCAATTCTCCCTAGGTGTGCTATTTAGGGATGAATCCTGGAAGAGGCTGGAGCCCTAACTTGGAGGAATCATATCTCATATAATATAGCGAATTTGAGGCTGAAAATTGGATACAATGTAAATCAGGAATTTAGCTTCAACCTATGAAAGTTTCAGCCCCTGAGACTTTTGCAAACCTGAGATATAGTGAATGTACCAAAACTTATCAGTTTTAGTATTTAGGGTTTTTCCAGCCCGGGGACAAACTAGGGTTTGACTTTCCCGGAGTTACAACCAACCAAAAATATCAACCCAGGTCTCTAAAATTCGATTTTGATCAGGAGAGCAATCCTATTCCGGGCTCACTTGAAAATTCTTCTTCTGTAAAAATCCCTAATTTCCTGCATCAAAAACTGAAAATGCCCGGAATCGAATTCCACTTCGACTGGAAGATGCGCTCTTCAATGGAGAGTCAGCCTAGCATACTTTTGATGATGGATTGTGGAGAGAGACCCAAAAATTAAGAAGCCCTAGCTTCTACAGCTGCACAATGTCTTCTTCTCAGGTTATCTCTCATACCATGTTAGATTTTTATCATTCAAGCTAGCATTATCTTAGGATCTTATCTGAGAGAATAACATGCACACCAATAAACACAAGAGGCAAGAGACACAAATAATTTTAATTCGGGAAACCATAAAGGAGAAAACCCCGCAACTTCCTCAGAGATAGAATGAGCACAAATGGCAGCAGTAAAACCTAAAAACATAAAGATGATCTCCAACATCGTGTTCTCTCTCTCTCACTTGAGAGAGCTTCTCCTCTCTCACTCATGTGCCCCAATGAGTGAGTGTGTGTGTAATAAATAGAGAGGCTCACTCTCTATTTATATTCTTTCGTTCACTTAATGTCCACTTCAACATGTTGGCCCCACTTAACAATTACTTACTAGGGCCGACATCTCTAGGAGAGTCTAATAACCCTAGTGCCCCACAACTGTGGGGACTTTGCCCTCCGATTAACAAGGAGGGTTAACTTGACACAATTGTGGGGACTATTACCTCGAATTACAATGGAGGGTTAACCTCAATGACTTTACATGACTTCTTTACATTATTGAATCTCCCGATCGAAACATCGGGGCATGACATGAATCAATTACATTATAGATACTTCCCGGAATAAACATCGGGGTACAGTACATAAGATATACAAGTGAATACATTTTGAAGTTACAAATACATCAACAGAGTTGATGTGTGACCTTCCTTGTGATTTAACGAATTTTGAGCCCAGTGATTCATTCCTGGATGAATTTCTGTTCCTAATAAGCACACCTGATCCATGGTATGGATATTTAATCATTTATCTCCAGACACAACGTTTTCAGCATACCATATCTCGTGATGATCATTGCCGCATTCGTCACCATGCAAAGTATTATCTTATCCTCAATGATACATTGTATAGGCATGGTATAGATACCATTCTCCAATGATGCCTCACCCATGACGAGGCTGAATAGGTTCTTAAGGATTTCCATTATGGAGCATGTGGCGATCATCTTTCTAAGATGGAGACAGCCTAGAAAATCCATTGCCCTGGCTATTTCTGGCGTGCTGGCTATTTCTGGCCTTCTATCTCTAAAGATTGTCACGAGGCTGTTAAGAAATGCCCACCTTGTCAACACTTTTATCCGAAAAAGTGCACCCACCCTGCTCCGTTACACCTCATCATTGTCATTGGCCCTTTCGCCAAATGGGGGATAGATTTCATGCATTGCAAGCCTACCTCAGCCGGGGGGCATGGTTACATCATTGTAGCTGTGGATTATTTCACTAAGTGGGCTAAGGCTATGCCTACATATGCAGAGGATGGTAAGACTGCCACCCTCTTCCTTTTTAACCATGTAATCGCTAGGTTTGGAGTTCCTTAGTCTATTGTCACCGATCACGGATCACATTTCTGGAATCAGATGATGGTAGAGTTAAGTGCTAAGCTGGGTTTTCGCCATGAAAACTCGACTCCCTATTATCCACAAGCTAATGGTCAAGTTGAGGCCATTAACAAAGTTTTAAAAAAATGCTATGTCGGATGGTTGGAGATCATAAATCCAACTTGCACCATACTCTCTTCTTCGCTCTTTGGGATTATAGAACTTCAATGAAAACAACAACTGGTTTTACACCCTTTCAGTTAGTATATAGACTAGAAGCTGTCCTACCTATTCAGTGTCGGATTCCGTCTTTGAAACTTGTCGTTGAAATTCTCCCTAATACTTCTACTGAGGAAGAAAGGTTTTTATACTTGACCAACCTTGACGAAACTAGACGGGATGCTGCCTTAGTCAATGAGGCACATAAGAAACGTGTCAAGGTGCAGTGTGATAAATCTGTCGAACCTCGTGTGTTTAACGAAGGTGACCTAGTCTTGACTTATGATCAGAGACATGATAAGCTAGGAAAAGGGAAGTTTGAATCAATGTGGTACGACCCTTTTATCGTTTCCAAGGTTTTAGAGAAAGGGGCCTATGAGCTCGTGGATTGTGATGGAGTCCCCTTCGGGCAACCTCGCAATGGGTTGTATCTAAAGAGGTACTATGCCTAAATCATTCATGTATGGTACCTTGTATATATGTACATTGTTTGACTTTTCGGTGTGTTTTAGTATTTTCAATATGGTTTTGAGTTTAGTATCTAGAGTGTTTATACCATGTTTTGGTTACGTAGATCAGATGGATTTTTATGGCTTCACTAATGGTGCTTTCCTCCATACCCTGTACCTTGCTTCAGCTGCTTGGGTTTTGTATTCCCCTGCACACGATCTAGTCAGTTCGGGAGCAGTTTGTATTGGTTCTGCTACCAACAATATCACCGAGTATGAAGCAGTCGTAGGTCTTTTGACTGAGGCTGCATCCCGGGACATTTGTGACTTGGTAGTTTTCATGGACTCACAGTCATTTGAACCAGGTCTATACCATCAAAAACCTTATACTTCTTCGTCTATATCGGAGGGTACGTCTATTGGAAAGGTCATTTCAGGTTATTACTTATAGGCATATCCCTAGGGAAGACAATGCAGTTGTTGATTCATTGGAAAATTATATCCTAGACTGGTATACTGCCCATTCATATCATGGAAATCAAACATGGTTCATCATATTGTAAATAAAAAGTAAAAACATATAAAACTCATGTAAATACATTTTCCATTTGAAGCATATAAACATCAGAAGTAAAATTTTGTATATATATATATAAAGTGTTTTACAAAATAGGTCACGAGACCTCATCTGAAGCACTCTGGCTTTCAGGCAGCAAAAAATCATACAAAATCCTGAAGCTATATCAACTTTCGGTAATATATCATGTAGAACTGTCTAGTGATGCTCATGGTAGCATATGAAATCCTGCACTACTCTACGTAGCAAACGGCTAAAATGGCCTGGCACTCCTACCGTGTGTCTCTGATATCACATCGAGAGATCATCGATGGATGCATCGGGTATGTCCAGAGTCAACCTCTCCAGGTTCTCCTCTAGCTCTCCCATCGGGTCATCGCCTCATTGAAAAAATTGAGCTCCCGCTCGTCTGTCCAGTGGAGAAGATCCCCCAAGTCGTGCCACTCCAACATCTACATGGAAATTTTTAGGTCTTGTTACTATACATAAAAAAAATAAAAAACATTAAAAATACAAAAACACAAATGGACATCTTAGGATTTTGTTTCTTACCCATGTCTCCCCACTATTCGTCAGGTGGAAGTGTTAGGTTAGGGTCGCCTTTGAAATATGTACGTGCATACGCATAATCCTCGACCATGAGGATCTGATCGTTCAGCCAGCGGAAAAATGGAGCCCCAAACTTCACTTTCCCTCTGCCTACTCCTGTGTGGACCATGATCCTGAACCACCTTAACATACGAGGGTCTCTCTCCCTCAACTCAGTAAAAACCACTTGGGGCCTCAAATGAATAACCTGCTCACAAAAGAAACAGGCTAAGATGGAACCATAACCAAATTATTTCAGCTCTCCCTACCGACACTTGGTCAGCTGGTCCTTGAAGACTGGTAGTAATGCCTCTGCCTAGTTAAAGACAGTAGGTGCCATAACCTCTATCATGTATAACATGTGTGCCCTAGAAGCATGATGAGGCCCTTGGCTCCCAGCTAGCCTCTACATGGTGAAAAGAAGAGTACGGAGAGGATCATCCCTCACTGCCTTAATGGGAATTTTCTTCTCCGAAGTTCTAGTACCAGGAAGGCAGTAACGATCGATCATCTCCTAGGTAGTCACATCCCCTCCATGGGAACCAATCAATGAAATCGGAGCACCCTGTCTTGATAATCCGGTTAAGAAGTAGATATCCTCTACCTCAACAGTCAACAATGGGCTCCTACCTCAAAGTATTGCTACTCTGGGTTCCACATATGGAGGATATACTCCACCAATCGCTCATGAGACACCATGCTAGGTGTGCAGAAGAATTTGAGGATTCCACAATTCCTCAATGTGGCTATGCATCCCGCATTTCTCTCGGCAAAAGAATCATCATCATCGTGGTGTCGTTCTTTCCATATAACCATTTTTTTATCACTTGGGACCTGCCAAAAACAATTAATGGACCAATTAGAAACACAACCAATCATTAAAATCAGTTAAAAACTTGTGTTCTTGCTTATCCATTCATTTTTCCCCACTCACGGTCGGCACCGCCTGAGCTCCGTTTGCATAGAGCAGTGGCACCGCCTGAGTGGAGTTGAGGTTGCGTGGTTCTCACGGTACACTGCCTGTCCCGTAAGGGGCAGGAGCGGTGCCCGCATTTGAGGTTTAGGGCTTGCCTAAAACAACCCAATACACTCACAAAATAAAAAATGGATGCTTTAAAAAGAAAGGCTAGGGTTTTATCATTTACCTGGCTCTGACGACGCTCAAATCGAACAGTAGAATCTCTTGGAATCGCTGACTGAAGATCTGGATCAAATTTACTCCAAATGCTCTCACAAAGTGGTAAATAGTAAAATGGTTTTATTTTTACTATTTAAAATGACTTGTATATCTATTTAGGTTTTATTAATGCTATTTTGATATTTTGAAATCATTATTATTATAAAATCCATCTATATAATTCATTAAAGTCATTTTTCGAGAGATTGATATCGTTTTTGAGTCTTGCAGGGGTAGAAATGGAAATAGTAAAGTATATGGGGAGTTTTTTTTTACTTTTTTGTACTTCCATAAAACAAAAAAAGTCCTTGAGCGTTTGTTTCGACACTTTGGTCACGCTCTTAGAAGCCAATATCAAAGTTTCGAGTCCTTTTCTGATTCTTTTTAGGCTCGTAAATCTTCTCATCGTAAAAAAAGACCTAATGGACTCTCCTTTAAGCTCTTTTCAGACTCCCTAAATATGAAAATATTGTCGAGTACTTGTGTTCTTCATACTCGTAAAAGTATTTAAAGAGTCGTCTCTCCGACGGTAGGTTATCTCTTTTTCGGTTCGGATAGACTATTTACGAAAAATGAACACTCCAGCCAACCATGACTAAAAGAGTTATCTAGGGTATTATTTTATTCTTTTTTCAGGCCCTAGAGACTAAATCATACGAAAAAGGACCTTTTGGAGTTTTCTTTTGTCTTCGTTCAGACTCTCTAAACATGAACAATACTGAGTTTGCTTTCATTGGACTCGTTAAACTAAACACTGAGAGACCGTTTTTTGGGAATGAACCCCTCTTTTCTCAGGTTCATGAAATATATGGGAATGGACTTATCTTCAGATGAGATAAAACAAATGTTTGCTATCCTCTTTGGACTCGTAAAAACGAAAAATAGGTACTCATCAATCATGATGGGGAAATCAAGGGAAGGGAATCATTTTGCAAATCAAATGACAGTTGTTTGTCACCTTTGAACATGGAAATTGTCTGCATATCATTCAGTCAATTGGGTATTCAGCTAGTTTAGAAGTCGATCCACTTTCATGAGTCATGTCACTCGTTTGAGTCTTTCAAAAGAATGCATTGTCCACTGTCGTATTGTGTGTTCGTCTAGTTGAGTCATGCTGCCAAGTATTTTGTCGTGCTGCCCGATGTTTAAAGGAAGAAAGAAGTTTACCTCTAAAGTTAACATGGCCTTTGTGTCAGTACTTTTGAGTCAGTCCTATGGTTACATTATCTACAACATTCCAGAACTTTGTTCTACGTTTCGTGTCATCGATGTGGGATTCATCATGGCCCTCCTTGGACAAGACTATTCCTATCAACATCAACTCATCCTCTGGGAAATAGTCTTAGAAAGAAGTTTAGTTCCTTGAGATCTGTATGCCTCAATGACAAATTCTCTCGCTTTCAACATAGGTTTACATCATTGACCTTTGATCGAAAGATTCCACTAGGTGTTTGACATAAAAACATCTATTCACACTCAGTAGATTGTACTAGGGTACCTTGGGAATCATTGACATCAATGGTGATTTCCCTTGCACTTGTTAATGGTCCACATCACTGGCTGGTAATCAAGTGGTTTCTACCGTGTTTGACTTAAAAACATTATAATCATATGGTTAGAATCGTACTGTGTGGAAGACGAGACAAATACCTTGGGTATTTGTTAAAAGCACTCATAGCATTATCCCCAGGTTGCGATGGAGTATATTGTATGAAGTACTAGCATGGATCCACATTTGTATGGTCATGGCTATGGTCAAATTTGCGTCTGTATGACATAGATCTACGTTGTATGTCTGGTAGCTATGTCCAAGTTTGAGTCCTCTATCACATGGATCTACGCTGTATTCTAGTGGCCATGGTTGTTCATTCCTCTCATGGATCTACCTTGTATTGGTCTGCATCCATGATGAGGTTACATTTATTCATGAGTCAAATTATTGATGTATTGCAAATGCCTACTTGATGACACTCTCCGATCAAGATGGCTCTTACCTCAAAGTGATAACTTGCTCTATCAAAGCTCTCGCCTATCGTATCCCTCTAGCCTCATGCTTTGGGGGGCATTCTGTTACACTCAAATTCTGTCACCAGCATGTGATAGGGTCCCTAACACAGATATTTACCCTAAAATCCCAAACTTGAAGTGAAACATGCTCTAGATGTTGGTTTTAATATACAAAACTTCAGCACTGCTCTTACCCTTAAGCAAATAAGCGATACCTTATGCAACACCGCCCAAGTTATGTGGAAACCAGGCGGTGCCATAGCCTTTAACCTTTGTTGTTGGAGCGGTTCTCACCTATCACTGTGTCATAAGGGAGTATAAGTGGTGCCCTTGGTAAAAAGTGAAAAAATGAGGTTTCACGAAGCTTCTAGAACAAAAGCCTCATGTCTAGCCTTATCCCTACTCACCTGGGTCAGTTAAGCTTGAAATCCTTCCTTTGAGGATCTCATGGCCACCTCACCCACCAATTTACTAACCATTCCTATCCCTTTGAGCCCTATAAATACAAGCTCATACTCCATGGTTGAGGAGAGAAGAAAGAAGTAAAGTTATGCCACTGAATTAACATCTTGGCCTAATCCATTAAAGAGCATAGAGGAGCAAGTTAGAGCTATCGGGGATGAGGTTCTAGTCTTGTGAAGGAGTGCATCGACACCAAGGAAAAATGGTTGTAAGCTCTTTCATTCATCTATTAATGAAAATTTGATTTCCTTCCCATATATTTGTTGTGTTGAAATCTCACATATATATTATTAGATTCCTTAGTCAACGATATGGATCTATGGATAGTTTTCTGGTATCTTTGATGTTGTTGTATGTTTGATGTGCTTCTGCAGGTCTATAGGTCTTTCATTAGAGTTTTATTCCAGGCATCTATAGATTTTAGGGAAAGTCTTCAACCTAGTTGTTACTCATTTGTTTTGGATCTGAACCATTCAGACCAGAGGAACAACTTCTGTCCGCAGAAGGTGCTGTATTCCTGATAACAGGTGGTTTTGCCTTTGTTTCTTTGTTCTTTCTTTATTATGTATTTGTGTCAATTTGGGAGTTTGACACATGTTTTTGTGGGCATGTTTTAGTGTCGAGTCGTGGTGTAAAGCCTATTAATTATGGCTTGGTTATCTTCCTTAGTTGTTGATAAAAATGGCTAAGCCTTAGTATGTTAAATACGATTAATTGAGACCATTGGTTTACAGTGTTGATGTGTAATCATGGCCGTAGATCCTTGTGCCTTTGCGTTGAAGTCGACTCCCAACTCCCGACGTGTCGACATTAAGAATCATAAGTCAGGAGTGTAATTCGTGTTTCTTTTTTGTTCGTGCCAACTCTTGACTTCTGACGTGCAGACATTGGTAATCGAAAGTCAGAAGTGTAATTTTGTCATGTTGGGTTGTTCATACGAACTTCTTACTTCTAATGTCAAGATCAAAATGTTGGGAGTACAATGTTTTTGTTTTGACGTTTCCGAATTTTGACTTTCAATGTCAGGATTGAAACATCAGGAGTGTAATGTTTGTATTTTGACATTTCCAACTTCCTACTTTCGATGTCAGGATCGAAATGTTGGGAGGGAAATGTTTGTGTTTTGACGTTTTCGACTTCCAATGTCGTGATCGAAACGTTGAGATCATAATGTCGAGATCGACTTGCTTATGTTTTTGGGTCGCCTGGTTGTGCCAATTACTGATTGTCGATATCGGGATCGACATGGAAAAGTCTGGATTGACACTTTAAAGTTGGGATCACCGTTTTATGTTCAATATGGCAGATTTAGGCCGTCATCATTAGTTTTTTTAAAGTTGTTTAACGTTGATTAATGAGTTTTAATTTGTAATTAAAGTTTGATTAATCTACGATAAAAGTTTGGGTTGTTTGAGCTTTTGGATTGATTTTATTTAGAATTCAAGTTGTTTAATCCACGACTTAATGACACTTCCACATGTTTGTGAGTTGTTTGATGCTCACGGTTGATTGTTTTTATTTGTTTAATTGATTTTAATTAATCATTAAGGAAATTTGGAGCCTGTTGTTAGTTCTGCAAGTGTTTTTATCCATTTGGGGTTGTTCGTGTGGTTGTGTAGCACCGAGGTGCATTACAGTTTGGTATCAAAGCTATGGTTCAACCCTTATCCTCTAGGAATGTATGTAGTTCATATCGTGCTTGAATTTAGTTAGAATAAATTCATTTTTAAGCATTACATTCCTGTGTTTTGAATTGGAATGTTGAATTTTGTTCACTATGCTTGTGTAAGATGACTGTGAAGTTGTGGAGGTTAAAATTTAAGATTGTGAAGTTAGATAATTAAAAATTCTTTGTTGTTAATATGTTGTTGATTGTTGACTCTAGTGAAATTTTTAATTTATTATAACCGGTTATTGTTTCTTAGCCGAAGTTGTATGATGTTAATTACTGGTATGTCACTAATGTGATTACGTGTAGTGTGATGTAGAATACATAAACTATAGAACTAAAAGTTTGAACGTAGGGAATTAGAAATCCATGTGTTGTTCAAAATATTCTCCATTGCATTTGATTGAAGAATGTGGAACATCTAAAGAAATGGAAAATTTCTCAAACTTTGAGGAAGAAGGGAGATATCTTACCCTAACCTCAGTTTATTATTGAAAACCATTTTTTTCTTTAGCTATATTATCGAGAGAATGTTTTTTATTTATGGAATGATGCTCAAGTTGCAATTACATCCCACATAGCGCACACCGAGAAGGAATGGATGCATTCTTGGGTTTGTTGTGTTGTGGTTGCTGACATTGATTACAATAAAAGGGAATGGATGAATTCTTGGTGTTTCAATGTTGGGGAAAATAGTTTTTATTTATTAATATGTTTATGGTCCTTCATAATACATTAGGACAAATGTATGCGGATTAAATCATGATACTAATGAACATGTATAGCCATTATGTGTGGACGGGTATTAAATATGCAAGCCGGTGCTTGCATGTTGAAAAAGAGAAGTAAAAAGAGGGAGCAAATCCAAAGGAGTATACGACCATGCAAGCCAAGAATGAGTTTGCTTCGACAATTTGCATTGGGGATGTGTTTCCTATGAGAGAAAACCATGTAAGCCAAGGATGAGTTTCCTTTGGTAGTTTGCATTGAGGATGTGTTTCCTCTCATAGAATACCATGCAAGCCAAAGGATGAGTTTCCTTCGACAGTTTGCACTGAGGACGTGTTTCCTCTTATTCAATACCATGCAAGCCAAGGATGGGCTTCCTTTGGAAGTTTGAATTGAGGATGTGTTTCCTCTGACTGAAGACCATGCAAGTCAAGGATGGGTTTGGATGCTTGCATGAGATCGTGAGAGCTTGGACAAACTCAGGAAATGAAGAGTCATAATTGGATTGTTGATTAGGCGAGATGAGGAGTTGTAATAAAATTGAAAGAGATCGAAGCGCTGGAAAACCATGGTTGTGGAGCTCCAAATGGGGAAAATATCAGGAGGTGGAAACTATCACTCTACTCTTTTTATTTTTGTTCTTACGTTATAGTAAAAAGAAAGTTGTTGGAATTCATTATAAAATTGGAAAGCATGTTAAGATTATGTAACTTTAGAATATATTTTTGTTGTAATTCCTTCAGGAAATATTCATATTGTAAATGATCATGTAAAAACCCTAAAAAGAATAAATGTAAACACTACTTGTAAATTCGGTCCAAAATAATATAGAAGAAATATTAAATAAGCATTATTTAATATTTCCTAAGTGAAGTCAGTAAGGTCAAGTAGAGAAGTTAGTCCCACAAGGAAAAGGCACTCAAAAGACAAGTATAAACGGAGCGTGCATTCCTCATTTGAAATACACACACACAACAATCAAGTTTGCTAAATAGAGAAGAACAAGTTCGCTAGAGGATGAAGAGAAATTGCTTTGTGAAGATATCTTATCTTTGGGTTTTCTTATCTGATCTATTCTCAGGATATTCATGAGAAAGAGCTTTAGCTCTTCGTTGTACTAGTTTTACATTGTACTTGCTGATGAATCTATACTGAAGAAGTTTGCTAAGTTTTCTTCCCTCAAAGGTTTTCCTGGAGGATAAATCTTTGTGTCTCTTGTGTATGTTGTGCTTGTCTATATTTCAGTGATCCTATTGCTTACTATTATTATGATATAGTAAAATTTGGTTAAATATCTAACATAACTACTATTCAAGTGTAAGTTTTAACATGGTATCAGAGCCATACTGAAAGAAGTCATTATACAACTAAAACTAACAAAAGTTGAAAACTAGCCATTCCTGTTTTGGGAACTTCCATCCATAAATCAACTTTAAAAGGAGGTCAAATAAATTCACCCCAGGATGGAGCACTTTCCTGTGGAGGAAGATTCCAGGCCTGAGAATCTTTAGTTTTGACCTAATCACTACTGGTCAGGAAAACTAGGGCATTAGATTTTTGGCAGTTTTGTCCACAGTTTCAGAAGAAAAGTATGTTTGCTTAGCTCACCTTAGGGATGCACATCTTTTCCTTGGATCATAATTTCAAGATTCATAAGTTGAAAAATTAGGGCATCTCTGACAAACCCTAAGTTAGCAGATTTCAGAAGAACCTTAAGCTAGAACTTGACTTGAGCATCCAAGTTGGTAAGTTCTATAATCTTTATTTTCATTTGAGGTTCTCATATTATCAATATTGTCAAGATGACAAGCAACACCAAGCTTGATGAGAAGCTTGAAGGAGTTGATAAATTCTGAGCATGGAAGGATAGAATGCTTCCCATTATAGAAGAAAATGATTTCGAGACTTATGTTAAGGAAGAGATTGAAGAGCCATAGGGAGAGAAAGAAAAATAAAAACATAAGAAGAACATGCTTAGGGCTAATAGGATCATTGTTGATTCCATTAAATATCACTTGATACCTCTTGTTTCATCCTTGACGAGTCCTAAGGAAATGTTTATTCATTAACCAAGTTATATGAAGGGAATAACATCAACCAAGAGGTGACTTTGAGAACTCAACTCTGAATGTGAAGATGAAAAATTCAGAGACCATCCAATCCTACTTCATAAGAGTCTCCCAAATCAAAGAGAAACTTGAAGCTATTGTAGATAACATTGAAGAGGCAAAATTGGTGACGACTACATTGAATGTTCTCCCATGGTCTTGGGAATCATTCATCAAGGGAATCTGTTCAAGAAGAATGCTAACCAAGTTCAATATGTTATGGGAAGAATGCACACAAGAAGAAGCTATATTGGTAGCAAGAGAAGAAAATCCTGGTAATGATGAAGATCAAGCACTAGCAACTTCTACAAGAAAAGGAAAGAGCAGAAAAGAAGTTCATCCCCCAAAAAAGTCTCCAAAGTTTCAGAAGTCTCAAAGGACTCAAAGGGATTACTCAAATGTCAGATGCTACAACTACCTGAAGATGTGACATATTTCAAGAAAATGTCCCCAAATAGAAGATTAGATCAAGAAAGGAAAGAATAAAAGACATCATGCTCATGTCATAGAAAATTATGAACGAGTTCAAGAGAAAGCAAGAGAAGACGATTCAAGTGAATAATATGTATTGTAATGACTAGTAACAAATATTCTCTCACAAGTTTGACTTAGAACTATTCACCTCATAAGGTGAAGCTCGATAATGATTATCAATATTCTATAAAAGCAGTAGGAGAAGCCTCCTACAAGATTGGATTCTAGAAATCCTATGAAGATGAAATATGTAGTGTATGTACCTGGTTTGAAGAAAAACATCCTCTCCATATCAACACTAGAAGAACATGGATTTAGAGTTGCTTTTGTTGATGGCCAAGTTCTCATGTGGCCAAAAGAAAAGACGAGTGATGACACAATTGTGAATAGTGTTGTAGAAGGAGGGATATATAAGTGAAGGGACGAATCAAATGAGGAATTTATCAGAGCATGATGATGTGCACTTGGAAAGAATGCCAAGAGATATTTTTTCTGAACTACAAGGATATATACAAGAGGATCTAATGCATCTAATAGAGACGAGGACACTAGTTGAAGTCTCATCAAGTTCCAGAAGTTCAGAACTTGACCAAGCTTTAGAACTTGCAAGGAAGCAGGGATTAAGATACGGGGGCTTCGCTGACGGGGGATACCATATCACGTCCATTCATATTGGGGTCATATTAAGGGTATAAGGGTTTTTTATGGGTTAAAAAAATATAAAATATGTTTAGGTTTTTATTATAAAAGGGGGTGGAGAAGCAGTGACAAGCGGGGTGTGGAGAAGCAGCGCGAGCGGGGGAGCAACATGCATTGGGGTTTGGTTGGGGTTTGGCAGGGTTTGGTTTTCAAGACTATGCCGAGACATGGTTGAGACTACCCACAACAACCCGAGTGGGGTGTGGAGTGGGCGTGGAGAAGCAGTAGGAGCAGGGTGTGGAGAAGTTTGTTGCTCCTATGTTTGCTATGGGTGTTGGTTATTTGACAGGATAAAATTAAACCAATTATTAATTCATCTCTATCATTAGTGGTTATGGGTGTTCAAGTGGGTGATAAATTTACCTTTGCGACTGATGTAGGTGCTCGTACAATGGGCTCTAATTTACCAAGTTAAAGGCTAAGGATAAGCAACGCGAGCGGGGTGTGGATAAGTGACGCGAGTGGGGGAGTTGTTTGGGTCCGATACGTACAGGGTAATAAGTGCTTCAGTTGCAAGGTCAGAGATGTTTGGGAGTAGTTCGAAACTTTTTTCTTTTCAATGTCATTAGTTAACATATCCTGGGTTTTAGCGAAGAATTAAATAATTTTAGTGAACCTGCAATGACTTTGATGAATAATTTCAGTGAATACCATTCAATGAATTAAATAATTTCAGTGAACGTACAATGCAATGAATACCATTCTCGATGTGCATTATTCCTTTAATAGGTAGTGATGTCTTATAGGTGTTTTGTGTGATATATGTTGGCTTTGCAATAAATATTCAATCGAAGGTGCTAGCCATTCATTAGTTTTGTCAGCCAATTTTTAGTTATGCTAACAACTTTTGGATTTTGTGTCTACCTAAATGCTTGTATTTTTCAAATGTTTGGTTTGATTACACGTCATTTGCAATAAATGCCATACTTTGGTGGAACTACAAAGACTCCAACTGATGTTCTGCATGGCTTTCAGGTCTTTACTTTTGGGTCTGTTCCACTGAAAACCTATTTGCCTGATGGTGACATTGAATGTCACTATTTAGTAAGTACCATAATCTGAATGATGGCTAAATAAATATGTAGTGTTATTGAGGGCGAAGAGAAAAGTGAATAAGCAGAGTTTCATGTCAAGGAAGTGCACTATATTCAGGATGAAGTATATTATCTTCTCTCTTTGTACTTTTAGGAAATAGAACATTTAACGGTTTGCTACTCCATGATGCTTTCTAATCTCCAATTCATTAATTAAATGCTCTGTTGTTATCATTTAAATTAGTTTAAAATTTGTATTTCTTACTATTTTGCATGAATCATGTTTTAATTATATGAAAACTTACAACTTCTTCGTATTGGATAGGAAATACCTAGGTCCATATTCTTCAGTCTTTGATACAGTGAAGTTAATTGTAATTAATTTTGAGATTGAAAATTGCTCTCTGTTCATAAAATTCACAACTTGTTTAAGTTGTATTAGGCCATGCACTCCAACATGTTAGAAGGACCGCTCATCAAAATGTTAGGTATGTATGTACTATGTCAAATAATTGGAATGATACAATACATAGTGCATTGCAACACAGGGTGCAATTAGTGCATTGTTTTGACCCTCCAAAGACATCAAGGGCTATTAGTGAAGTTGTTCTCAATATGCACTTATACAATGACAATAAATTAAATTTTGATTTAGATAATAGATGTCTTTATAGCTAGGGATTGAGCTATAAGAATTTGTTTTGGTTAGTCTATTAGGAATGGGTATAGAACCTAAGTTGGAAAATTTTGTGGGTACGTGGTTGTAACTAGGGATTCCATTTTGAAAATCAAGGTGTCATGGTGCATCAAATATAAATTTATGAATGATCTCAATTCCGCACAACCTTCATCTTCAAGATCCCCATTCAGAGGTTCCCTTTTTTTTCCAAGTAAATATCTTAGGGAAAACAATTGGGTACTCCCCTCATTTTGAGGATGGTACCCAAGGAAAACCCTAGATTCTTCAGGGCACAAGGTGAAGCCAACAACAATGCTCAAATTCATTACAACAATAAAATTATTATGGGATCAACATGTCACTTACGGGAGTAGAACCTAAGTTGGGAGGATAACACTCCATCCCATAACTACTTGGGCTAGAATTAATTAACATTTAGAGGCTCTTTTAAGTTTTGTGATTGCATGTAACTCAACAAGGTCATTTTGTTCATTCTCCTCATACACACAATTGTTTGTTTATTATTCCCATTTATTAGAAAGAACCTAAGCGGAGAGGATAACACTCCATCATAGAACCACTTGGGCTAGACCTAATTGATAGTTATAGACCTTTCTAGGTTTTGTGGTTGCATGTAACTCAACAAGGCCATCTTGTTCGTTATCCAAGTATATAAGTATTAAAAAAGTAAGTATAGAAGTAAGGCAACAAGGGAGGAAGGTTCTAATGTTTGTGAGACACAATTCCTAGAGAAGATTTGAATTTCTAGGGTTTCAGTCCTTGTGTGGGAAGGACCTAGGTCTTCTAGTTGTTTCTGTTGATTCTAACTTGTCGTTGAGCCTTTGGTTTTGCTAAGCTACTAGATATATTGGTGGGCTGTCTTGCTTGGCATTTGTATTGTTGGTTTGGGTTTTCCATCAGTGGTGGATGTCCTATATAGGGTTTGGAGAGCATTGGAGAGTCCTAGCTTTTGATAAGCTCGAAGGACTAGATTTTACCAACTTGGGATAAGATATTGGTATGTACTTGTAACTTCATTTTAATGTATATATTAAGAGTGCTTTGTTGTTCAAACTTTGTGTACTCAAAAATGTGATTTTCAACTTATTGGGGTTGTTTGGTATGCAGATTTGTCATGAACAACTGGATGGTTTTGTCGAATGATTTGAAAAACATATAGAAGTTGAGTGACAAAGTTATTATTGTACTAAATATGTTGTAATTAAGTAGTTTTCAAATCTGTTATATGTTGGGATTTGTACCCTAAGCACTGGAAACATAGTTCTCTTGAGGTACATTTGTTTAATGTTTATTTTATTAAGCTATTTTGTGTATTTGGTTTGACAAAAGTGAAATATGTATTGCTGCACTTCATATTGTAGATTCATTCCTAGGGCTGAAAGATCACCCAAATAGATTCGGGGAACCTCAAGTTTGAGGTGAAGTTTCTCAATTTGCATTAAGAAACAACTCTTGAAATTTACACAAGGTATTGAATTTGTTTTGACTGAGATAGATCTCTTGGTGAAGAGGAGTTAGGTGTTTCAGTTGTTTCATATCTGGGAGGTGCTTGACCTATTATATGTTGGGTGTGAAATACTATTGTGCTTTGGAAGAAGCATTTAAACCCTAGAAAGGTTTCCCTACTTGATTTGATTGTTGATTTTTATTTGAGGTTGTTTCAGATTTGTAGGGATTATTACTTTGGGTTAGAAAATGTGATAGGTTGGAAGATGCTTCCAGGTTTACACGTTGGGAGTGCAAGTTCCAATTTCTATTGGAAGAGGTTAATGAATGTGAAGTTAAGGAATGTGATCACTTCACCTATTGATTTGAAATCGTTGGTTGAGAATATGAAATAGGCGGAGGCAAAGAAAGAGTCATTTTTTATTGGGTGAGGGATCACTTGATCACTCACATTGTAGAGAAGAAGACTGGCAACCAGATGTATGATGTTTTGGGTGCATTATACCCTGAAAATATGTCCAAATGTTATCTTTGAGAAATGACCTGCAATATCTTTTAAATGAGAAGCTAAGTGTTGGAGTCAGTCTACATTTATATTTTATTCACCATTCATCCAATTTTCCACCAAGAAGGAGTCACTAAAAACCTGTAGAGAGGCTTTATTTTTATCAATCACCAATTTAATAAGTGTCCTTAAATCCACCAACTAAAAATTTTAGCTGATCCTTCTTGTGCATACTTACCCGTTGTGGGTGAGGATGCACAATTAGGGATGTATCTTGTACTTTCTCCTATCAATCCAAAGATAGTCACCCAAGGAAAAGATACCAACAACTTGTAAATTGTTGAATTCTTGGTTGGATTCTTTCCTCACTAGCCTAGTCTTTATTGATTGATAGTAGATATATCTAGTGAGAACCATTCATTTTGTCTTGTAGCCACTCCATGTTGAGAGGTAGTATTTGGTTAGTTGGGATTCACAATGTATAGTGAAAGACATTTATGTGTGTGGCAAAGGTAGGGGGTTTCTCATCTAGTTTTAAACGGGTTAAGTTATTTTTCATTATTGTTTTTTTAGATCCTAGGTTTGATTTAAACTTGAAGAATAGGGATTTTCAAAAGTATAGTTCTCCTCCAATACCATATATTTGATTTGTACCTATTTGCATGTGCCATTTAAAAATCCATATATCCTATAATTTGTTGTATAACAAATCTAATTCCCATAATTTCCTAGACTACCTGGTCTTTATTTTTGTTTTTTTTATCAGAAGGAATTAAATGAGGAAGATACCTATGAAAATGCCTAAAGGAATTTATAACTACTTTTGTATGTATAGTGGCACATTTTAGAACTAATTCTGTATGCACTTTGCATTGTTTATATGCAACTTGGAAGTTGCTTTAATATGTGATGCCTACAGTCACATTCTTTTGGATGTTCAACCTCCCTATCACATTAATAGTCGGATCAAACCATGAAAAATGACATTTCACTTTATATATTTAGTTCTCAATGATGCATATTTCTATTGATAAGAAAGAACAACTTACAATCAGAAATAACATATGCTTTCTAGGAGGTAATTCAACTCAAAGTAGGTTAACTTCAGGTCTTGAGAAATAATATCTCCTTTAGCAGCACAAGGTTATGAATGCCTCTATCAAGGATACCTCTTTGAAGCAGAATTTGGATGTGAAATGAAACTTTTACTTGTTATCTTGCTCTCTAGAAGATACTTTATCTCAAAGTAGATTAACTTCGGGTCTTGAGAAAGAAAATATCCTTAAGCAGTACAAGGCTCTGAACGCCTCAATTAAAGATACTTATTTGCCTCAATTTCTAGAGTATACCCATGATAATTTCATTACTGTTTGTTTAAGTATACTCAACATTCTCACCTTCTATGTTTCATTTGTTGCCTTAAACCATTTTACTTCTTCCTTGCCTCTTACTTTATTTTATCGGGAATCTCAGCCCAACTCATGTGATTAAAATATGGGGGAGCAACATGCACCTTCTTCACTGGTTATGGTATATGCGAAATTTGACCAACCTGCAAATTTGATCTTTACATAGGAAACTTCAGTTACAGTTAGTCAATCTCTTCACAAATTAATATTTTTGTTGGATTTCTTCAGATGTGATCCATGTTGGCTTCTTTTGTTTCAGTTTCTTTATCCCTAGACTTAGCAGTTGAATCTGATGGATGTAGGTCTAAGAATGCTCTTCTATGTTAGCATCTCATCAATAACCTTTTGGTGTTGAAATTTTAGAAACATATGTAGTGTTCCACTTCAAGAGGAAAAGTTGGATTTTACTTTTTTGCAAGGTTTCAAGAGTGAACCAGTTTAAATGTGAATCAAACGTCTATTCAAGTTATCAACCAACAAATCAACAAGTAATGTCTTCTTGATCAGAGAAAATTTTAAGGGGAAAATATGTTTATTGGGTGAAATATTAGGTGTTAAAATATTCAATTGATGAACTTTTTATATTTCTAATACTTTTTAAAATTTAGCCAATAAAATATACTTCAACTATAAATATTTCATTTACTAGCCAAATAATTTTTTAACCCTAATCAATCTAACCTGTCCAACACTATCCTTTACAATTCACATGGAGATTCATCCTAAAACTATTCAGAAGTGTAGTGCACATTATAATTCATCTTAAGATTGATGAGTCTTCCATTTCTATATTTTTCTGCACTGCAGTTCACTCTTGGATTAATTAGTCTTCTATGTGGATATATTTAGAAATATGAATACATTTGAGGTGAAATTTTGCGCAAGACTCAACAAAATCCGAGTCGACAGTGTTGCATTTGTTATTTATTGAGTCTTTGATTAATAACAATGCCAACCAAATTATTAGAGATATTTCATGTTTCTGCTGTCAAATTAGAGGACATTTTGGTGAAGTTTTGAAGCTAGTAAGTGCTTGCCACCACAAGTTAATTCATGGGCAATACTTATGTTTGGCACTTTGATTTTCTTTTCATGGGTGCTTATCATATTTCTTGAAATGGTCAACAACTGTAAATTCCTAGAAGAGTTAAATTTATGGAGGGTTTGAGAATATCTATGTATTTAAGGCCTTTAGGAATATATGCATAATTATTGCTTTAATTTTTTTTAATTTCTCTTTAAGGTCGTGGTTGTATTTGTGGCCATTGAAGTGGGTTTTGAAGATTGCAACTTAGGGCTCTCTGTTCTTGGGAGAAAGAAAAAGATGGAACTCTATTTATTTGCGAACAACTATGGATATCTTTGTTACTAATAATTTCAAGAGGAGAATAAATTTCAAGGGAGGAAGGGGTTGTGACAAAATGAATAGTTTTCTCATCATAAAATAATGTTTTGGATTAGACTTATTGTTGTAAGAATTGACTTTCAACAACATCATGTGTTTAGGTCTTGTGATATTGGCACATCATGGAAGATGAGACAAATTAAGGTGAGAGATGAAGTTAGGGGAGTTTCATGATGAGAAAGGATGAGGGTATGTGGAATTAAAAATGTTAGGGCTAGAGCTAGTATTAGGGTTAGGGTTATGGAATGGTGTAAATCTAGTTTTCTTGTCAATTTTTGTTTGATGACTAGGGCACAAAGAAAGGATTGGTCTAGGTTGGTACTCTCAAACATTTAAATATGAAAATAGTGAACAAACTAGAATTGAACTTAAGAACAAGTACTTATTCCAAATTGGTTATATGAATTTGGAGGTGGAGCTTGTTTATTACTTCAAGAAACTATTGGATAAATTTCCCTAGTTCTTGACACAACTACAACCACTTGCACATGAAGTTAGATAAATAGCATGGTTGATAAAAAAATCCTTCTCAGGTCATGGAACAAGGCGTTAAATGTAGTTATGATAGTAGGATTGGTGTTGGTAGCCTGATGTTCATTTAAATCCCATATACCTCAAGGTCATCTTGGTGATATTATCATCAAGCATGACAAAGTCCCTCTAAAGGTGTGACTTTAGGAAGAAGGTGATACTCTTTAGTTTTCGCTAGGCATTGTTGGAAGGTGGTTGGAAGTAGGAAGTGCGAATCCATATTAAGAGTCTAAAACATATTCATGCATTTAGCTACTATAATTTAGAATGATATTTTGGTTTCTAGATGAAATGCAGAGTTGGAAACCCTAAGTTGTAGTTTAATGGATTTAGTGAGGTCACTAGCCAATTATTGGGCCACACTTTTCAAATTGGGCTTTGCATCCTTAGAGGATTGAGTGTAGTGAAAAGCCATTAAGAGATAAAGATATGTTGTGAAATATTTGAAGGTGAAACCACATGTGATTTATCTAGCTAGGGTTGTGTGCAAGAAGGGTTCGTTGAGAGTTGAGGAGTGCGATACAATCCTAGTAAATGTGACACAGCACAAGAGAGAAGAACTAGGATGGAGGACGACGTGTAGAGACCCCAAGAAAAGATTACAAATAGATTATATGACATAATAGGAAGTCTTGAGGTGGGATGGAAGCCTCCAGAGAACCTCAAGTAGGAAATCTCGGTAAATGTTGAGCCAATAGAAGAGGTGTGTTGTACAATAGTTCATTTGGTGGAGTCAATGGACAAGAAAACTATTTAAAGAGGGGATATGGTGTGGAGGATGGACCTCAAAGAACCTAAAAAAACCCAATACATCTACACTAAATAAGATAATGGCGTGTATAGGGTGGACTCTAGATAAACCTAACATTTGAGTGAAAAGGAAGCCGATATTTTACTAATTGTATGATACATAATGATAAGAAACAACCCTCCTACAAAACAAATCAAATATAGAAACAAAGCAAAAGGCTAGAGTTTATCCAAACAAGAGATAAGGCATAAGAACCCATAAATGATAGTAGATTACAATATCTTCTTCAACTTTATTAATGTGTCCAGTGGCTTCCTTCTTATATGTTTTCATAACTCTCCAAGTCCAAAACCGTAGACTAAGGATGCACATTAGTCAAAGTTAGAAAAAAAAAATGCACATGAACATAGCTCAAGGATTGAAATTGATGCCTTAGCTAACAAACCAAGACAACAAATAAGTAAATAATGTAGATACCCATAGATTCTATAAGATACCACCCTCAAGTGATCAACATCCCTTAATCTCTCGATTAGTTGGCAAGATGAATCCTCAAGGGAGGAGTGCCCTCAATCCTTAGATTGCTTGATTGGATAGCTAAGATTATTGCACTAGTTCAGCTGGCTAGGATCTCCTTGGATGCTTGGCTAGAGGAAGACACCTATGTTTCTTATTAGTCAATCCATGTAGCATTAAATTTGATATATGTTGAGATATACACATTGTATGTGACTCATTTCAAATTTTACTATGTATATTCCAACATATATTATAGTTATTGTCACAACATTACTTACCAATGATTTGTTGTTGATATTTAATATTTTCATCCAATCACTATCGACAAGATCCAATCATTGTTGGGATCTCTAGACACCACCTTTTTGTGAAAGGAATTAGATGATGCTAATTAAAAATGTACCGTTTACAAATACCAAATGAAAGATATTCAAACATTTAACTAACATCCCCTTCATTAACATCTCTAATGTATGTGTGATGGGGTACCCACTTAGGTGGCACCAAATCATCATATCATTAGCCTTTATAACAACCCTCATGACAACTTCTTGCACATCTATATTTTCCTTTGAAATTGGAAGCAAACACTGAAATATTTTATGCCATTAACTAATTTGTCTATAGGGAAATATTTTATGCCATTAACAGAGTTTCTATGTTTTTCCATCTCTTGTTTTGATCACCTTTTGATCTTTTGCAGGTACATTGAAGCTGACTCTTCAATTTGGGGATGCGTATTTGAATAAGCCAATGACAATACATTTTGTTTCAAGGTGTTTCATCCCAATAGTAAGATTTATTCATCCTTCTTAGAGATTTGAATTGAAAGTACATACCTTGTTTCCTAGCTCTTTGTTTTATTAATGAACTAATATGCATGTGTAAATTTGAATTTTTATTTATTTCTGGATGCAATCACCTCATTTTGTAGCCATATTATATCCAAACTTGTGAAAACATTGTTATAATTTTATTCATTTCTTAACCAACTAAAAGGTACACATGGATGGAAATGCAGATGGATCCAAGTGATGTTGTGGGCTTCACAATTTTTATTGGTGAAGAGAATTGTGCCCTTGGCACAGTCTAGTGTCAAAAAGGTTGTACATATGCTGAATTCCTTTGTGAAATTATGGACTATGAAATCATTGGATATTATTTTGATTTTATTGGCCCAATTGGAATTCCTTTAAATACAAGGCAAGAGGAAAAAAGGAAACCTAGAACAACAAATGTAGGAATTAAGAGGAAAGTAGGCATGTTGGTTGTTGAATCATTGCAATCGCATGTAATGGAAGTGTTAATGTAATTGTAACTTCAAAAGGTATTCACTTGTTTATTTCATATTGTATTTCATTGTAGAAGATGTTTGTTCCTCAGATTGAGAGAGTCATTAATGTAATTAAGTCATGTAAAGTAATTGAGGTTAACCATCCATTGTATGTCGGGGCATTAGACCCCTTAGTTAAGTTATATTAGGGTTATTAGAATCTCCTAGAGAAGTCGGCTCTGTAGGGAAAATGTCAAGTGGAAAAAGGTATAAATAGAGAGTGTGGATGTCTATTTTAACACACACACTCACTCATCAATAGTGCATGAGAGAGAGAGAGGACTAGCTCGCACAAGTGAGAGAGAGAGAGCAGCTGTCGAAGATCATCTTTATATTTTTGGGTTTTACTTTTACTACTGGTGCTCATTCCATCTCTGAGGATGTTGCAGGGTTTTCTCCCTTATGGTTTACCCGAGGAAAATATTTGTGTCTCTTGTCTCTTGAAATTTATGATATGCATGTTATTCTCTTAGATAAGATCTTAGATCATATGGAATAAACTGTAAAAATCTAACATGGAATCAGAGGCAAACTTAGAAGAAGGCATAGTGCAGCTGCAGAAGCTAGGGATTCTTAATTTTTGGGTCTCTCTCCACATATCATCAAGGAAATGAAGCTAGGATAACTCTCATTTGAAGGGCGCATCTTCCTGTTGAAGCAGAATCTGATTCCAGGCATTTTCAGTTTTTGGCCTGTCACTACTGCAGGAAATTAGGGCTGTTCACAAAAGTGGAATTTTTGAGTAAACCCAGCATAAGATTTTTATCCTCCTCAAATTCGAAATTTAGAGACCAAGATCAAAAATTTTGGTTGGGTAAAACTTTGGGAAATTCAAACCCTAATTTGACCCCGAACCAGATAACTAACATTGCAGAAGAACAACTCCAGATCCAGTCCGGGCATATCAAAGTGGTAAGATCTAAATCTGATGTATTTCCATTTGAGGTTCTCATTAAAGATGTCTCATCACACCAAGCTTGAGGATAAGCTTGAGGGAGTTGATAACTTCCGAGCATGGAAGCATAGGTTTTCACTTGTTCTTGAAGAAAATGAATTGGACACCTACATAAGTGGAGAGGTTCTAGAGGGAAATGAGGCTAAAGCCTTACATAAAAGGAACTTGGCCAAGGGCAAGGGGATTATTGTCGATTCTATCAAGGATCACCTTATACCACATGTGTCATCCTTAAAGACACCTAAAGAGATGTTTGATTCATTGACCAAGCTATTTGAAGGAAATAATATAAATCAGAAGATGACTTTGCGAAATCAATTGAATAAGGTAAAGATCCTGAATCCAAAGACCATACAGTCATACTTTACAAGGTTCTCTCAAATAAAAGAACAAATTGAAGTTGTGGTAGAAGATGTAGAGAATGGAGAAGTTGTGATGACCACCTTGAATGGTATCCCCGGGTCATGGGACTCCTTTATTCAAGAAATTTGTGCTAGAAGAAAGTTAATCATTTTTGGTAGGTTGTGGGAGGAATCCTCACAAGAAGAAGTTCGAATCGTAGCTCGAGAAGAAAATATGGGAAATGAAGATCAAGCTCTCACAACACACACCAAGAACAACAAAAGGGATCACTCTTATCACAAGAAAGGAAAGCATCACCACCAGAATTAGAAAGATAACCCTAGAAGACCCAGGAGAGATCTATCTAATGTCAGAAGCTATACTTGCGATGAGAAGGGACATTTTTCTAGGGATTGTCCCAAGAATAAAAAGAAGAAAAACAACAAGAAAAGACATCATGCTCACACCAAAGAGGATGATGAACCTCCAAGGAAGAGAAGCAGAGGAGACAATGAATATTCTTCAAGAGATGAAGAATATGTTCTGATTTCAGCTCTGACAGGTACTATTTCACATGGGAGTAATGATTGGCTTGTAGGTAGTGGGGCTTCCAAACATATGACAAAATTTTAGGAATCCTTTGTGAATCTGTCTTAGCATGAGTCACCTCACAACGTGAAACTTGGGGATGACTACCAATACCCTATAAAAGGAAGTGGTGAAGCCTCTTACAAGCTAAACTATGGAAAATATTTGAATATAAAGCATGTTCTATATGTACCAGGACTCAATAATAATCTTCTCTCCATATCTGCATTGGATGCAAAAGGTATGAGAGTTGCATTTATTGATGGCCAAGTTCTTATGTGGCCAAAAGGAAATACCATATATGATGTAGTAATGATTGGAGAGTAAGAGGAAGGCTTATACAAACTGAAGGGCCAACCTGAACAAGCCTTGGTCCATGACTCCACGTAACCAAGTGAATTATGGCACAAAAGGATTGCACATGTGCACTATATAGCACTATCACTTGCAAGCAAAGCAGTAAAAGGTCTTCCTGAAATCCGGACAAAGAATGAAGGCATAGGCAAAGGATGTGGAAAGGGAAAAAACATAAAGAAGACATTTCCAAGTAGCGAGAGCAAAGCAAAAGGAATCTTGGCAGTCATCAACTCTGATGTATGCGGCCCAATGTCATCCAGTTCATTAATTGGGTATGTATATTATGTTTCTTTCATTGATGATTTTTTCTAGGAAGACCTGGATATATTTCTTGAAGAGCAAAGATGAAGTATTCAACAAATTTAAGGAATTCAAAGCCCTGGTGGAGGATCACACAGATAATAAAATCAAGACCTTTTGACTAGACAATGGCGGAGAATTCACATCAGAAGAATTCAAGGAATTATGCAGAGAGTCAGGGATTAAGAGGGAGTTGACCACTCCATACAATGCACAACAAAATGAAGTTGCAAAAAGGAAGAATAGAATGATTATGGAAGCAGCAAGGGAAACGATTCATCATTAGGATCTTCCCATGCATCTATGGGAAGAAGTTGCAAGAACAACCATGTATGTACAAAATTGTACTCCGCATAGCAGAGTACTGGACAACAAAACACCAGAAGAAACTTTCTTCAGTGAGAAACCAAAATTCAGCCATCTCAGGATATTTGGATGCCCAGTGTACATACACATTCCAAAGGAGAAAAGAACGAAGTTAGAACCTTCAGGAAATAAGGGCATATTCGTGGGATATAGTGAAAGCTCGGAGGCCTACAAAATATACTTTCTAGGGTAAAATAAGATCGATATTAGAAGGGATGTGACATTTGACGAAGACTCAACTTACAACAAATCCATAAAACTACATATTGAAGACATTGAAGAACCAGAAGTACCCATGATCCAAGATACAACAATGAATGAAGCAACTCCAAAAGAAGATCAAGAAATTGAAGAACCTCAGGAACTTGTAGATCCACCCCATGAGAAGAATTATTACAAGAGGAAACAAGCATGGGTACGAGAGGATATCCTAGATGCAGAGAGATATGGCACTCCAAAAGGAATACATAGATAAAGGAAGATACCTAGGCCATACTCCAGTTATGTATCCCTACTGTGTGACATCATTAACAAGGAACCTTCCAGCTATGAGGAAGCAATAGAAAAGAAAGAATGGAGGGATGCCATGATCGAGGAATACAAGTCGATCATGAAGAATGATGTCTGGGATGTGATCCCAAGATCAGAAGGGAAGTCTGTTGTGACTTCCAAGTGGATATGTTATACCGAAATATTGTCATCATGAGACACGTGTCAACCTTGTGCCTAATCCCTAAAGTTTCCCTAGATAAATTTGATTGAGTTTGAATATTGTCCCTAGCTCTTTTTCCTCCTATAGGAGGGCTTGAGTTCTTTCTCCTGAGGAAAGGTGCGCTAGTGCTCTTTCCCCTAGTGCTCTTTCCCCTCATGCAAGGTGCACCGACACTCTGTCTCCTACAACAAAGTGTGCTCGGGGTGTTTTGAGGGCAAAAAGAAAAGTTTCGAGGCCCTTCTCAAAGGTGGATGAGGTGGAAGATCATCGCTATCATTTAGGTGAGGTGGCATTCAGTTCCCTAACCTATGGGGAGGATCCCTTAGACCCCTCCTCCTTTTTTTCAACCTACTCTATCCCTTTAGCCTTATAAATTGAACCCTCTCTCCATTGTGAAGGGAGGAAGGACTATGTTACTCTTATGCTGGTGGAATTTCTAGGTGATACCTATCATCCTTTGGGAGGATTACTATCTTTATTTGGAGGCTTGGCTTGGATTGTTGGATAGAAGGTTGCAACATTAAGGCTTGGTTGTGACATTCATTCTCTATGTAATTCTATGTATCTCCTTGATTACAATAATACAAATCTCTTTCCATAAATGTTGTTGTGTTGATGATATTCAAAGCTTTATTCCTTAACTATTAGCTTAGATCAATTCATATTTAGATACACATGTACTATTTTCTTGTTTCCACTTTCTCTATAGGGTTTTGTAGCTCAAGATTTGAAGGCTCCGGAGCTTGGATTAACAAAGAGAGAAGAGGATTTGCAGACCTCAAGTAGGTGATTTATCTATTAACTTGAATTTCTATTTGATCTAGGAAAGTAGATTGTATTATGTACTTGATTTGTTCTAGAAGCATTTGTACTAGGAAGACTTGGCTTGAGTCCGCTTCAGTAGATTTATCCACTAACAAATTTGGCGACCATACTAGGGAAAGACATAGATTTGATTTCATTTTGTTTTTGATTTCATCTCTCTTTATCAATCCTTTTATAGCCACTAGAGACCCTCCCTCCTTTGGATTTTGTCTTTGAAGAGTGTCTTGCATCCTCTTGATGCTCTTTGGATCACTATCAGACCTTCTTCCCTTCTCCCTAGCTTTTACCCTGCTTGTTTCTCCACTGGCGCACCTGGATTGTGTAAACAGAGAGTCGACGTTATTTGACTTAAGAGACAGTGCACCATTGACACTCTTTCCCAGGTATGTAAGTGCGCCTACCGCTCCCAAGTGATCTGGTGCAGTATAGGAAGGTGCACCTGCCCTTTGAAACTTAGATATTAGCTCATATTTCCTTCTTTTCTGGGTTTTGGTTTGATGGATTGCGGTGTTTAGGATGCATAAGATAGTCATACACCCCATAGACCCAACATTATCTTTGTTTCGAGTTGATTTTTTTGATTTTGGGATGCTTTACCAGTCAAGAGAATGACTTGGTTGTGGTAGGCAATTTCAATCCTCCACCTGTTAGTTCTTCCTTGCCATTCCTAACCACATTTCCAGACCTCTTCAGATATGTTTGGATTGTCAGATCTGATCTCCAAACCCTTTCTCCCCACAATCATTTAGTTTGGTTGCATTTTGGTTGTTTTGGAGCAATTCTTGAGTATTTTGGAGTTATTTGGGTGCTTGTCATTTTCCTTTTGATTTCTGAATAAATGGAGTGCTATAGATATTCTCTCATTTTCTGTTTGTAGATTTGAAAAGAGTTTAGTTATCAGATTTCATTTTGGTACATGCATTTGAAAATCAAAGTGCTTCCCTACTTTGTTATATACATTGTTGAGATTTGTTGCATCTTTGATTCCATTTGTGCTTTTTGGACTATTATTGCAAAAAGTTAGGATTGCTGCACTCTAGGAAAGAATTATTCTTTTCTTTATTGTTTAGATTCATGTTTGTTTGAAGAGAAAACTCAATCAAAAGAGAAGAAAATTAAAGAAAACGAGCCAAATTTTTTTCTCGAGGGCTCCCTCCCTTGAACCCCCATAAACCCTTGGGCCGGGGAGTTGACCATCCCCCCGGACCACCCTATGCTCGCATAATAATTCATAGGTCTTTTCAAGAATTGTGATTGATGTTGGTATTCAAAGCTTCATAGTTTTCGTTGACTAGAACTTGGTTTTCTTAGATCTTTGATTTCTGTCTTCTTTAACAAAAAACTCTTTCCCTACCTTAGGTAGCTTCCATTGAAAGAGAAATGTGCATCGTTATGTAGCTAGGATTTGCATTCTTTTTACATTTACTGTCTACACTTCATGCATCCACTTAACTGCTCAAGATAAAATTAACACTAGCTTAGGATTAAAATCATTTAGTAATTGTGTGTAAGTTAGTGACGTGTTCCGACGTCATTAAGCGTGGCAGCTATTGTTTATTGCATGCACTGCATCCCGAGGGCTTGTAGTTCTTACACGTACCAATCAGTATATCGAATGGCTTTTCACATACCTTCGGGTATATATAAAAGTACTTCATGCATTTGGTAGTATATCGGAAGGCTCTTGTTGAGCGGTTGTGCATTAGACAACACCACTACGAAGTTGAGCTTCCTCGTACCTAATGTATATTGGGAGACCCTCTTAGGATTCCCGTGACCAACTGAGTTAACCTTTTGGCTGTCTTGGCATCACAATACACCGAGAACAACACTCGAGGAGATTACTATGCACGTTCTGTCCAGGTAGTCGGGTATTCATGCAAGCGTACGGTCCCAATCCTCCTTGTCGTGTTTTACTGCTGGACCCTGCGGTATATAGCGAGTTGTGAAGCCTTGATAATCTCGTGAGGATCCTGACTTTTGATGCATTCCTATTCACACAATTTGCATGTTTATTTTAGGCTTGAGTAGTGTTTTATTTGTTTGGTGATATGCGAGACTTTCCCAGGACCACCAGTAAAGAGACCCCTTTTCAGGGTATGTCTTTTGTTTCTCCCCCTTGTGGAGCTATTGGTCCTCCCTTCATGGCCACTTTGAGCCTTCCCGGATTGACTATAGGATTTCCTATGTGGTTATTCTCCAATATTATTATACCAAATGCACCTTTAGTGTCGGATCATGATCCTTCACCGCATGAGAATTGACCTCATGTTAAACCATTCTCCTTCTTCCTCGAATGTTGAATTGACTTCCCTTTCTTCCTCTTCACCTATTGAAAACTCTGATGTTAGTAAATGGGCAGGTAAGAAGAAGATGAAAAGGAAGGATACGAAGAAGAAATCTAAGCAGAAGCTCATAGCTCCAACCTTTGGTCGTCATGTTGGACACCCATCAACCACTGATCATAGTGTTGAGAGTGTTGAATTGTCCACAAGATCACCTTGCAAGCATAAGTTCCCTTGTATACTTTGAAACGGTGACCATATTTTTAAAGATTGTCATGGTGTTAGCACTCAGAATGTACCCAGGTTGTAAAAGGTACACCCCGAGGTAACAACAAAACCACTTTAGGAAAGATATTGGTATTCTCTTCCAGAGAGGGATCTCTCAATATGAACTTTACAACTTTGCAAGACTAAATGGTAACAATATTTAAAGGTTTATTTATTTGGTTGAAACAATCACATATCCATTGGGCAACGGAGTCATATACATATAAAAAGATCCCCAAAATGCATACACAAGATTTTTCAAAGGCAAGATAATCACATAATTGCAGTCATTTCATTTGTCAAGGTGAAATAGAAAAGACGAGGGAACAGCCCATCAATACAGAGAATCTAAGACGAATTCCATATCAAGTTTAGTAGAAAAAATCATATAATACCTGAAACGATGAATAGAGCATAAGTATATGAATTCTAATCATAAAACACTATGTTCCAGATACGAAAGAAAAACAGAACGGAGTGTCACACAGGA
Source organism: Pseudotsuga menziesii (assembly GCA_001517045.1). Lineage (NCBI taxonomy): Eukaryota > Viridiplantae > Streptophyta > Pinopsida > Pinales > Pinaceae > Pseudotsuga > Pseudotsuga menziesii. The sequence goes on along the minus strand of LPNX010935173.1, from coordinate 601,469 downwards.
AAAATTACAATCACACAGAGAAAGAAAGCACGGACTACAACGTCAATGATACATGAATCTCTGAAAAAGAACTCTCATGCATTCATTTTGGTATTCAAAATAAGACAGATATGTTCTCCACAAATCACTTCAATCGATGGGTTCCAACCCCCATCTCATAAAAAGATACAAATATATAGATCAAACAATAAGTCTGCCCCCAGCAGATCAATAACAGAATGATCGGCGTAAATTAGAGTTTGTAACTGAATTCCTACACCACTAGGAAGTTGTTACACTCCATTTCTAACAGATCACAAAGTACTAATCAACCGGATAACAAAATTTCGGCCAACAGCTCCACGTCCTTTTCCCAATAGCTCCATGTACCGACAGCTCCACGTCTTTGCCCCATCAGCTCCAAGTCCTTGCCCCATCAGCTCCGAGTCTTTGCCCCATCAGCTCTTCAGCACCTGACACCTGTTCCTAGGGGGGAAGAATATACTTTGTTTTCCCAAACCGCTCTACAGCTTTCCAATTCTCTGAACTTGGGGTGTCACTCTCCATCATCTCCCGAATAGCTACCTCGAGCTCCATATATGCTTCGTAAGATTTCTTGGGCGATCTGGCTCTGATAACGACGAACTTTTGCAGGACTTCAAAATCTTCTGCTAACATGTCTACTATGGTCTGCCCTGTCAGGTTCTTCTCCAAGCTGTTAAATTTCGTGTGGTCCATGCAAGCCCGGACAAGCAGGTGGTGATAATGTTGAGGCAGGAGTATCTTGCCTGCTTCGTCCCAGAAGCACGGTAATCCCTTTTCGAACAGCTCTTTGAACTCTTGTCTGAACTTATTTACCTGCGTATGCAAATCTTCTGACTTGTCCTGGACAATCTTCATTAAATGGTGTTTGTGGATGATCTTCTTCACCGATAGCACTATTGATATTCTGTCCTTTATGCCCATGTCATGCAGTTTTTGGTGTGTTAGGGAATTCAGGAAATTCAATGAATTTTGGGCTGTAGTGAGGGGCCTTCTTGCCATGTGTTCATTTACCAGATTCAGTCTTTGTTGGGCCAACTCTGTCATTGTACACAAATCATCAATAAAACTCAAGTAGTGCCGGAATTTGGTGATCTCTATGGTCAGGCTATCCCAGATAATATGTTTCGCCCCCTGAAGAGGGCCTTTCCCGATGCATTTTTCTTTCAATTCATCGATCCTTTTCTGTAATTGATGCTTCTCCTGCAAGATCTGTTTTTTGTTTTCATTTACCTTAGTTAATTCGGCCTTCATCTTTTCATTCTCAGTTTTCAACTCCTTAATTGCTTCCTCCTTCAAACTCACTTGAGACATGGACACCAACAGGTCATTTGCAGAAAAATCAGCTAATGGCTTCTGGATGTTTACAATAGATAGGTCATCACCGGTAGGGGTTTGGCTCATTAGCTCCTCCATTATCTCCTTTTCTTCAGTCTGATCTTTCTTCAACACGGAGATTTGGGATAGCAGCTCCTCCCTTTCGGCTTCCCACCCATTCTTTTCCTCTTGGAGCTCTCCAGCTTTTCCCTTGTATTCCATCATCTCCTGATGGATTTTATCTTTCTCCTCCTGCAGGGCTAGCAATTCAGCTGATTGCACATGTTCTGAGCCTGGCATCTTCAACCTCTTCTTCAAAACCTGGAGCACGTTATCTTTCTCTTCTAGCAACTTTTTGACAGCTTGGGTATTGTCTGAGCTAGCAAGGTCTGCTTGTAGTTTTCTTACCTGAATAACATTTACCTTATTTTCCACTTTCTCATGCTTTAACTGGACTTCCAATTTGTCTACCAACACCTGTAATTTGTTTATCCTCACCATGGCCTGCAATAAATCCGAGTAGAGGATGTCGCTTGTTTGTTTATGCAGCTGAATTTTGTCAGGGGTGCTGATTTTGTCCAGCCTGACTTCTATTTCAGACATCTTTTTATCATTCACTATGGCCATCTTAAAAGTGTTTTTCTCAGCATCCCTAGCTGAAACTAGAGACGTTTTGGAACTGCACAAGTTTCTTACCCTCGGTAGCAGACTTCTCGTTTCCTCCAGGGACTGCTTTCTCTTTTCCATGTAGCTGCTCTTGAGCTCTTCTTTAGACTTAAACAAGGGACTGGAGTCTGGGCTGTCTACATCACCTTCTGAACTTTTAAAAGAAACTTGGTTTATCTGTACTGTCTTCCTGGGGACTAGGGAAACTTTTTTGAACACACCCAAAACCTCATCATCTACAATCTCGCTACCCTCGAGTAGCTTTGCCTTTTTATGGGAAGCCTCGTCATCTACTTCCATACTATCAGCATCGGACAAGCTCCTCTTGACTGCACCACTAACACCTTCAGAGATTTGGATTGCTATACCAGGTGCAGGATGTGTCTCCTCATCGGACTTGGTCTCATTAGTAAACTGCAGCAAATTAGCCATCTCAGCTAACACCTCAACAACTTGATGCTCAAATGGTTTATTCCTGTTAGCTTGTTTTCTCAATGAAATTACTTGGTGGGGGTCGTAATTCACACTTGACTCTTTAATGAACTCCATATTTTCCAACAACTTTTCTATAAAAACCAAGGCACCCTTGCTTTTAAAAATGAAGGTGCCAACCTTAACCGGAAATTTGATGTTTGAAGATTTCTTGAAGGCACAAAAATGTTCCTCTTCGGACAACAATCTCTATCGCATGAATTCCAATGCGAATATTCTAGGGGTCAAAAAGGAAGGTAGCCTATAAGGCTGACCTGTGAAGCCATATATTCTCAACACAGTATGATCTCTGTACAAAAACCAATCTCCAACCCGCTCTTCTAGCGAAGACTGCATCAAGCTTCTCATTTCATCTAGGACCCGGGGTAATTCTTCATCGAACAACATTTTGTATATCTCAGACATGATCGAATTGGCAAATTCGATCATGCTGATTTGATTAGGTAAATAAGAGGAACATAGGGTACTCAGGAACTTCAACTCTGAGATATTAGAACACAGTAGCATATTAAGCAAATAAGTCTGGAACTTGAAAAATCGGACCTTGGGGAACTCGCTTAGCTGAAGGTGAATTGACTCAGCCAGGTATTCGTCTAAACTAAAAACCGGGGTTGACTGGGACTCAGAAACGGAGGAATTCATTCTCAACAAAAATCCAAGAACGAACTCGCCCACACGACAATCCTCATCTAGACCTAGTACTTGACATACCAAAGAAATGACCAATTGAACTTCACTCTTGAACATATGCACAGGGTAGGGTATGGATACACCATCTATAGACTGACCATCTTTTAACACGCTCGACAAGAACTTACAGCGGGTTTCGGCTTCGGACTTCTTATACAACTCGACCAGGATTGACTCATTTATAACTTCACGGCTGTCTGGGTAATTTTCCGGCAAACTAAGGACTTCTCGAATGACCGCAGCGTCGAATCTACATAATACTTTGGACGCAGATCGATTGACAATAACTCTTTGAGACGGAGAATAATTTAAAGCACACCACTCTGCAAATTCTGGGAAGTGGAGGGTTTGCTCAATGGCGAAATAGTACAGGAAAGACCTGCACACATTCAGCACATCGTTCCCCTGCGAGTAGTGATACCACAAACTTTCTTTACTGTCAGACATGCTCCCCACAGAGAGGAAGGGGTCGCAGACATTCCTATCTCTATCAACTAGGAACTCTTCCCTATCGTCTACAACTTGACCCGACACCTGAACCTCTTTTCTCTGGTCCATTACTGAATTTCACATTGGTAACTTGTAGGAGGAATTACAGAATTACTGGGCTTCAGTGTTACCTGGTTTACTGTGGCGGTGCGTGCTCGAAGCGTGTCTGCATTTGCTGAATAGGAGCCGAAAAATGACAGATGGAAGCTTCCAGACAGGCCTGTCCTTTTCACTGGTCCCGAGCGAATAAAATAACAATGATAGAGGTCAACCCTTCGCTTTTATAAGCCTTTTTATTCTCGGAGCCTATCATCATTCGCCACATGGAAGATCATTTATTCTCCGCAACTACCACTTACTATCCACCACGTATCTTTCTTCTCCGGATCCATTACCCACCGTTGATCTGATCCTTCACAAACTTCTGGCCCTCGGATCGTGCGCCACGTATCCTTTTCCATTGGACGCCTTGGCGATAAACACCGTGCAAGTCTCCGTCCCGGAATTGCTCATGACCGTAGATGTAACGTGCCTTCATCCTCCACCGTTGGATCAAATGCCATGTCCCACATTCCGCTGAGCCTTCCGACTTTAACCGTCGTGCAACTCTGAGTCCCGGACTCACCCTCATCCATCGATCTGATACATCTTTACAGGTGGGCCGTTGGATCATGTGGCGCCCACCGAATTCCGCCGAGCTCCTTTGCTTTAACCGTTGAGCAAGTTTGATCAATGGAATTGCTCCTAACCGTCGATGCGATATGTCTTTAATCGCGCACCGTCGGATCATCCTCCGCATACCCAATTCCGCTGGGCAATTCGGGGTTATCCGCCATGCAAGTTCGACCCCCGGAATCCGTAATAGCCGTCGATCCACCCCACTGCTGATCCTCAGCCGTTTGATTAACCGACATATACCCATTCCGCCGGACGCTTTGAGCTTATCTGCCGCGCGGTTTCTGGTTTACGGAATCAATCACATCCATTGATGTGATGCGATTCTGTCCCCCACCGTCGGATCGAGAGGATTATTCATGATTCCGCCAGCCTCCCTTCGCTTAACTGACACGTGCTTTCATAGGGCGGATCTATCGTGAATCGTGGATCTGCTTGGGACCACTTCACAACCTTTGATCTGTGCAGCGGGTTAAAGGCTCGAACTTCTCTTATCCCCCTCGCATGTTTTGAAGGGCGGAGGGAGCATTAGCCACTGATTTTCTTCTTTCCATCCTCGCGGCCTAGGATATTTGGCAACGTGATCGACATTTAGACCTTCATCACACTCATATACTATGTCCTTTGACCAAAGTGCTCGAAAAACATTATTTTTTCTCCACCATGGTTTCATTCTCCTTGGTCAAATAGAGGTGTTAACACATGGTATGTCCCAGGTTTTAGAAGTGTGGTATGAGGCTTCCCAACACCCCATGTCATCAGTCTTTGGTCTTCATACTTATGATACTACGTCAACTAGTGACTCTGTGGTTAAGAGTCAGAAAGGAAAGGTTAAACATCCTTGCTTGCTATGTAAGGGAATGCATCAAATTTGATGACCATACTGGGGAAAGACATAGATTTGATTTGATTTTGTTTTTGATTTCATGTCTCTTTATCAATCCTTTTTCTAGCCACTAGATACCCTCCCTCCTTTGGATTTTGTCTTTGAAGAGTGTCTTGCATCCTCTTGATGCTCTTTGGATCACTATTAGACCTTCTTCCCTTCTCCCATAGAAGATCTAGCTTGTTTCTCCACTGGGCACCTGGGTTGTGTAAACTGAGAGCCGACGCTATTTGCCTTAAGAAAGAGTTGGAAATATGTATCTAAATTTTGAACCCATATTCTCGCTGAACCTCTGTGAGCCCCATTAAAGTTTGGGATGGTCAATCTACCCAAGGTTTTCTACAACTCATAATTATGATTAAATCCCCTGTTGAAATTCCAGAGTCGGTTCCTACTCTTGATGTTGCAAAAATATGAAAAGGACATGGCTGCCTGAAACTCATCCCCCAAATCCCTACATTCCTGTAAATAGGCTCCAAATGGTTCACTAGGTTCTACTAGCATGACTGGTCCTGCTACTAGATCTGCCAAGAAGTGAGGCATAGTAGGCATGCTATATATGTGTGGTGTGTTTTGTATATTGGTGTATGCATGCTTCCCACTACTGCTTGTAGACCCTCTATCTACTGGTGAGAGAGGTATACTACTATGACTTGGTTCTGGTTTCGTTGCTAACCTATTTATTGCATGCAAGACTTCCTTTTTCCCTTTGGCTAGATCATGCAATGCGTTCACCAAGCTACAAAACTCCATCCTGTCTTCGTCTTCTCCTGTTCCTTTCCCTCTATTAGAGTGTATACCTATCGGGTCCATGTCTAAGTTGGTATCTTGTAGCTGGATATCCTCAAATTCCTGCTCCTCCGTGTACCTACTCTTCCTTCTCCTATAGGTAACACAAGTGTCTTCTTCTGTATTCATTTACTTCACATGTTCAAGCCAACAGTTGGCAAGGATAATGCTCTGATACCACTGTAATATCCCAAATACTGATATTATACTGTTTTCTATTCTAGGGCTCACTTGTATACTGATAATATGCAATACTACTACATAAAATGTTGCATGCAAGGTGCCGAAACAATGGCCCTAAATTATAGCTAAACTAGGGTAGATATTTGCAGAGAGAATACCAACACTTACCACTGATAACCTGGCTGATAATACTCCATAGATATTACACATGCATAAAGAGTTGAACTGATGAAGAACTGGTGCTCCCTTCCTCCAATGTTACTGCCCAGCAGGAGCTGCCTGATGAAGTCTAGGTTTTTCCAGGATGAAGGTCTTCCTGTTCCAGAGAGAATGACTAGAGCATGCAGAGGTTCTGACCCCTCTAGGAAGGATAGCGAGTTGGTTTACCTGTTTAGCTATTCACGCCCCCAGCTACATGAAATTGATGAGAACTGCTCCGGATGACAAAATTGGATGTTGATGATCATCCAATATCGTAGGATGATCTTGCTGATGAAGATGATGCCAATATTCAGAAGATAAACTGAGATCCAGAGACCCAACGAATGCTTTGGGGTTTTCCAACTAAATCCCCAGCTTCCCATGTGTCCCTACAAATAATATTCCAATGGATTCCAAATAGTTGTATATGAATGAATAAATATGAAGAGCTGATGGTGGATTTGAATAGCCTACCATGAAGGAGACTAGGGAATATATCTCACTACCAAACCCTCGTTAGTTGAAGACGCCGTCTTCAACCCTAACTGCCGCAGCTGCACGCTGTGTTGCTACTCAAAATATCCAAATCAACAATAATAATAATAAATACATTCTTTAGTCTAATAACCCTTCTTAAATAGAGCCTCATGTGCTTTTAGGGTTTGATGTCACTTTTAGGGTTTATGCTTCACTTTTGCATGCATGCAATTCTAATTTGATGTTGACTTTTAATCCTAAAGAAATAACGCTTCTTTTATCTGAATGATGACTTTAATACTAAATGAATGTCCTGATCTGCTCTAAGTACCAAATTTCCTCATTCAATTCCCTCTTTTGTAGTACCCGCTCGAACCTATGGGAATTAAGTAGGTTAGTGGGTGTTTTTGTTGAAATATTGTAACTTTGAAGAATATTCTATATGTATATTTTTTGGTCCTCAAGGGTCCTATTGGGAGAACCACTTGTATTACTTCGTACCCCAATGCTTCTAATCGAAAGAACTAATAAGAGTCATGAGGTAGTCCCCTCTAATTGTAAAGGCGGGTCATTAGCACCCCAGTGTGGTTACTTGAGCCTACATGTGTAACTCAAGCCTACATGATTAACTCAAGCCTACATGTCGGATGAGTTAATTAAAGTGAACGGATGAATATAAATAGAGGTGTGGTGCTCCTCATTTGGAACACACACTCTCACTTGTGTAGCTCATTAGTGGAGAAGAGAAGTAGCTGGAGAAGGAGGAGGACCAGGCTTTGATCTCCTTGCCAGTTTTATCTTTTATCTTTTTGGGGCATCTATATTGAGGAAGCTTTTGCTGGGTTTTTCCCTTTAGGGTTTTCTCAGGATAAATCTTTGTGTTCCTTTTGTATGGTTGTGCTTGTCTATCTTTCAGTGATCCTGTTTATATGCTTTTGTTATGAAAATGAAATGAAATACTGATGTCTTAGCTAAGCATATGAAAAATTAACATGGTATCAGAGCCACCCCAAAAGAAGACATTGTGCAGCTAAAGAATCTAGGGTTTCTTATTTTTTGGGTCTCTATCCATGATCAATCAGCAAAAGAAGGCTAGACTGACTCTCCATTGAAGGGCACATCTTTCTGTCGAAGCGGAATTTGATTCCGAGCATTTTCAGTTTTGGTGCGAAAAATTAGGGCTTTCTACAGAAGAAGAATTTTTGAGTGAGACCAGCATAGGATTTTTATCCTCATCAAAATCGAATTTTAGAGACCTGGATCAAGAAATTTGGTTGGGCGAAACTCCGGGAAAGTCAAACCCTAGTTTGACCCCGATTTGGAAAAACCCTAAATACTAAAACTACTAAGTTTTGGTATATTTGCTATATCCTGAGATTGGAGAAGGCTCAAGAGTTGAAAATTTCAGAGGCCGAATATAAAATCCTGATTTACACTATGTCCAAAATTTAGACTCACATTCGATATATTTTGGGAGATATGATCCCTCCAAGTTAGGGTTCCATTGTCTTCCAGAATTCATCCCTAAATATGACACCTGGGGAGAATTGCTGTAGCGTGGGATACAGAGGTCCAAATGGAATTCCTAAAGATGTTCCAAAAAATATCACGGACTATACTTTCTATGGTCTGAATTTATGAATCTGAAGATGTCAAGAACCCAAATTTCAAGAAAATTTAAAATTTTTAAATTACATATATTTTCAATAAATGCAGTCACTAAATGTTTGATTAGTTATCTATTATTGAAAATCAATGATTGCTAATTAAGATTAGATGCAGAAGATTTCTTTTCAGCTTTACTGATTTTTTATTTTTGCGACCATAAGGGAATTGTCATGCAGAAACTGGGCTTACTTAGCTTTCGAGCTAATGCAGGAAGTTTCTTCTTTTCTTACAGATTACAGGTAAAGAGATTGGCTGCTGCAAGTAAAATTCTAAAGTATTAAGTACAAGTTCATATGCAATTCAAAGTTCAGTAGAGCAATAAATACTAAATACATACCCAAAAACTTATTGAGGTAAAAACCATTATCTGTTCTTCATTATAGTAAGAGTAGAATTATAGCTCTTTGAGATTCTGAACTGTCTGATATTTATCATAGTAATTAGTATCAAAAGATCTTAAAACAAGACTATTTTCAATTAGGAAAAGAAATGTAAAATTTTATGTCTAAGAAACACAATTACTTTTACATGTAAGGTGTATGATTGAGGGATTTATAACTCACCTCTTCTAAACCCAAACTATCCACTGGTAAGGATAAACTCAAGCTAATGCTTCAGTTTTTCATTTACAATTCTACTGGTTCAATATATTTTTAAAACTCATCTTAGATTTGAAAGATATCTTGCTGTAGACTAGTTATCATTCTATTCACTAAAAGACTGTGTAACATAAAGGTTCAAGGTTTAACCATTAAGTTAGTAAATTTTCTCTTAAATGACTTCACCTTCTTACGTGATAAACTTATAATTTTAAGAGCATTAAATCTAGATGAGGCACTCATCAATTATGCAGTTGTCGAAATCCCCTTGTAAGCTTTTATACACCTTAGTTAACTATAGCAGAATTATAATGATTAGCATTATAACATCATCGTTATTGTGGTTGATTCTACAACCTCTTTTAAGTGTACCAATAGTATACTCTATAATTTCAAAATAAATGCTGATGGATTACTTTGTAAATAACCTTCTTACTTAATCAAAAGTAATAAACTTCCATTCTAGTAATTATTTTACAAATCCCTTTTCATTAGGACTATAAATTTAAAAGAAATCAAAGGTTTATCAAATACATAACATATTACAAAGTTCAAGTCTATGGATTATCTTTGAATTTACCTTCTATCCTTTTCGACCATCATAGTCTCTTTAAGTCTTTTGCATGAACCATATACTTGGTTAACAAGTAAATCTACTATGGATGCTTAATTACTAGGATAACCAAGTAAATATTTGTCTTAAGAGAAATAATCATTATCCTTTGTCTCTTGAGTTATACTTTAGAAGGCCTTTGTCATTTTTATGAAAATAATACATCATGAAAACCTCATATTATGTAAAGGAAAATATGTATGCAAAGAGTACAAGTTATAGATTATGGGTGAAGATTATACTTTGTAATCTAATCATAGGAAAATCACGAGGTCATAAGGTTTCTCATGCCTTCGATGATTACTAACATGAGTTTGTTGTGATTAAAATTAACGTAGGTTTCATGCTACGAACTATGGATAAGTTAAATGATTGGGAATAATTTGGAAAGCGGGTAATCCTGGACTATACAAAAATACCCATAATGCAGCAAAGATTTACGTGGTTACGTGGCTGTTTCTCATCCATGCATTGGTTTGTTAAAAGGCCGAGGTCAAACCCTAACTCGCCATTTTTCCCATCGCCTTCGGGCTTTCCTCCTCCTCCGCTGCAACAGCTCCCAAACACCGCCGTTACCCTGCTCTGTAGCAGCCTCCATAGATGCTGTTTCTCCTTGAATAAGTGTTCTTACCTGTTAAAAGGTGTTGTGGCCACTCTATCTGGCGTATATGAGAGTATTGAAATGCCATCAAGGTTTATTCCTTCGGTGATTTACAGTATGAACTCTTTGACTGTAACTACCTTCCTCTTCGTGATTACTGAGGTGTTCTTTCCTTGGGTCAGCATTGGAACAAATGCTGCGCTGTTAACTCCTTCTTTCTTCTGCAGCCGGTGTTCCTGCTTGCCTTCGAGGTTGATACACAATTTGCTTACAGTCACGTTTTATTTCAAAAATTTGGTAAGGTGACTGCCAAATCTAAATACATTTCGTTGATTTAGTTTTAGATTAATGAAATTCATTTCTAACAGAGTTTGAATGCACTCTTTTGATTGCAGGTCGACCCCTTCCTTTGCTTGGTTGCGTGTGGGTTCAACGGCTGTTCATGGTTACGGGTAAGCCTGGTTTTTAACCATGGCCATTCCTCTTTACTTGGTTCATGCGGAACAAAAAGAGTTATGCTGTTGTAAACTGCTTCCTTTAGGGTTTTTGTTTAACTATTACCTTGTACTGTGGATTATTCTCCTAGGTAAAAAGGACCCTTGAGCTGCTTGCATGCGCTCTATCTCTGTCCGTCGTTGTATTAAAACTGTGTTTTTAAACACCATGTAGAAGTCGTGGCTTCAGTAATCTTTTACTCAGCTTTTACTGTGTAAACTTAGGTTAAAAGATAACTTGGAATATGGGCTTGAAAAACCCTCTATTCCATTTTCAGTTGATGTTAAAATACTTGCAGGGTTTTTAACCTTAACTTAATGTATATGAAATGTTAACAGTCTCTTTTGTTTTGGGTGTTTACAATGTTTTCTGCAAGTTATTTAATTCTTTGATTATTTGCGTTAATAAAACCATACTCTGTGAGCATGGCTATGAAAGAAGTAATTCTTTGATTTTGGGAATTTTTTTATTAATTTAATATTATAACTGTAAATTTATTCAGATAATTTGTGTTAAAATAGATTACTTGATAAAATGAGCAAACTGTGGCTCTAAATTCTTGATTTAAACTTACAGTGAAGTACTTTGTGTAACTGAAGGTTACTCCCTTTTTAAGTACATAATTTTTATAAGTAACCTAGTAGAACTTAAAATTTATCTAAATTATCCCTTCATATTGTTCATGTACTTAGTATTTTTTTTTAATCACATAATATGTTTATCTAGTACGTAGATATACAGAATATTATTATTCTGGTACTCCTAGATACTTAGTTATTTTTAAATGAAAATGTTAGTATTGTTATTGTATAACTGTTAGCTTGCAATTTATATTAATTTGTATTTCCTTTACAGAAAAATATTGTATCTATTAAGCACAACTCTTTCGCATAAATTCCACTTACTGGTGATATTATAATATATTATCTTGTTTGTATTTAATAATAATTTATAGATCTGTACTATAAATACTGTAACTATTTATACTGTAACTATCAATTATATTTTTGATTAGTTATGAAGCACAAGGTTAATTATTATGTATATACTGTGTGCTTACATCCTCCATATTCTATAATAATTCCTTTTATGAATAACCAGTTAATAATTATAAAGAAATATATTTATAAAAGAATTACATCTTTTTACTACACAGCTTGTATTTTTACTCAGCAATATTATTAAAAATTATAATCTACAGTTGCAAAATCTGTTTAGGAACTTTGGATAAAACAGGTTACAAGTGGATAACCTAAGTACACTTATATATATTCTTTTGTACATAAATCCTACTCAAAACTAAAATATCTGTAGAATGAATTTGAAGTCTAACTATTTTGTCCTTTCATTAAATTCTGAAATAAAACAGTCATTAAGATTTGAAAAGGAATAGACTGTAAATCTATAAAACTCTTAGGTTACTGAGAGTAACTAAAAATCCAGAACTGTACAGATAATACTATTCTCATTCCATGATAATTCCTCTGCAAAATAACATAGTAAAACTACTCTGTAATCTTACCATCATTCTTTCTTTTATTACTATCATATTATCCCTTTTTTTTATACTACCCCTGTGCTGGAGTACGGTCTGGTGAACCCAGATGTGGAAAAACACAGCGGGTCTTATTCTTCATCAACAGATTCAAGCACTGATATACTGAAACATTTACACTATTAAACTGACTAACTCTTCTGTCATCTAATATAAACATAACATTCATTCATTCATACTCATTAAAACAACATAGTTAAGTGACAGAACCTGTTTAAACTGGGACAACAACAGCAATGGGAGGCCATTCCTCCCTACCAACTCCTGGAGAGCGCTCAGACAACGACTTCTCAGGACCCCCGAGCTTGCTCTGTCTCCCTGACTGGAACTAGGTGCAGCAAGGTCAGCTACCAGTCTTCAAACTCAGTAAAGCTCTTCCAGCTAACAAGCTATAATAGCACAAGTTACTGCAACAATCCTCTCAGACAACTTCCTTACTATTTTTCCCTCTTTCCACAAAGAATTTCCTGAATAACATTCACCTGAATGAATTCTCTTTGGAAAATATCTGAGCAGCCTCAGCTCTCTTCCTTGAGTATTTTTAAAAGATTGCCTAGGTCTTTTTTGGGTTAACTGTCATTTAATGAGCCACCTGCTCTGATCCCAATTTCTTGGGGCATCATGACCCCAAATGTAGGGAAGTTGCCACCTGCAACTTAGGAAGTGTTTCAGGGGCGGCAGGTGCGGGTGGGATCCTAGTGGATCCCGGAGGACAAGTGGAACATCGATTCGCTTGGGGACTTGGATCGAGAACTAATAATGAAGCAGAATGGATGGCGCTTCTCCAGGGTCTACAACTCATTCGGACCAAAAATCTCCAAAAAGTTCTGGTTTTCGGCGATTCAAGACATGTCATCTATAAGATGATTAATGGGTATCCTATAGGAGACATCAAATGCCGTCGATTATATAAAAAGGCACAACTTCTTCTGTCCCAGCACTTTGAATTTTACCACATTCTTCGCCAGATCAACAAAGATGCATATGCGATGGCCAATGTAGGAGCTAGTCTCCCTCAAGGCCATTATAGTCAGGATGACGATCTTTCCATCTTCAAAGNTGGCCAATGTAGGAGCTAGTCTCCCTCAAGGCCATTATAGTCAGGATGACGATCTTCCCATCTTCAAAGTCATTCCATGAAGAGGACCACAAGGAACCATCATTAAATCAAGAACAAGCAAGCTGTCGAAGAGGATTATCGTATAGTGATTTTGGTTTTATCCTACCTTAGCTCTTTGGTTCCCTCCCTCTCTCGCCTTATCCCTCCTCCTCCCTCCTTACCCCTTCTCCCTTTTCCTTCCATCTTTCCCCCTCTCCTTCCCCTTTTTCGGCCCCCCTCTTCTAGCTTCTCCCTCCCATCCAGCCGTCACCCTCCCCATCGTTTTGGCGGCCTCCAGCATTTATTTCCCCGTCATATCTTATCCCTTGTGATGGCCACATGTTCAGCCTTTCTCCCCTCAGCTGATGAGCATTTAAATCCCCTCCGGAGTTCAATTAAGGGTCTCTTATCCTCGCACGATCGAGGCTCTTCCTACTCTGTCTCCATGCCGAACTTCAGCATTATCTCGCCTCATGATTTCGCTGAGGGTCTGTTAACAGCCCCTTCCTTCCTTCTGCAAGAAACTGATGTAATTGGTATTGGGAGCCCTCAGGTTTCTTCTACCCCAGCGCAGCCCCTCACCCAAGCTACTGTCGAAGAAAATCTCTCCCAGCTAGCCCTCTGTCAGTATCGTTATCCTTCTGCTCTTTGGGAAAGCGATTCTCAGGTTGAATACGGGAGTGAGTCAGGTCACCAGCAAGCATTGCAGAATCGGTTGTCTCGCCTGGCAATTCCGTCCGACCTTGGTATTATGGCGCACTTGGGTAATAATCTCGGAATGCAGGATTTTATGAAGAACCTTCGAAGGGTTTATGAACTTACTGCTATAGGGGTGAAGGAGAATAGAGACTCAGCCAAGGAAATAAAGGGGATGAGCGAGACTATTTGCAGGATTTCTCAGGATGTCAGTGACAATGGAGCCCGCACCGAAGATTTCGATAGCAACCTGCGTGAACTCTTGGGCAGAGTTGAGCGTATTGAAGCCGACCTCCAAAGGCTTGTTTCAATGAACCAGGAGAGCAGGGTTGATGGAATTAACGCCTCAGCCTCCCAGCCCATGGAAGAAGAATCAGTTCAGCAGCCTCGCCAGCTTAGAGGCAACTGAATTTCATTGACTACC
>LPNX010935173.1:548320-573432 GCA_001517045.1 Pseudotsuga menziesii | reverse complement strand
ATATTTGACATAATTAACACATGATACATATCTAAACATGACTACTGACCATAATACTATCATCACACACACACACACATATATATCGGCAAAATAATAGAACCATATGTCCACAGTGTCGTCAAACCTACGAGGTCTCACAATCAAACAAATACAACATATAATAGTAGTTCAGGTAGAAATGTCAAAACGGGGTGTTACAAGGAGGAGGATCAGGATTTGATCTCCTTGCTGGTTTTATCTTTTATCTTTTTGGGGCATCTGTATTGAGGAAGCTTTTGCTGGGTTTTTCCCTTTAGGGTTTTCCCAGGATAAATATTTGTGTTCCTTTTGTATGGTTGTGCTTGTCTATCTTTCAGTGATCCTGTTTATATGATTTTGTTATGAAAATGAAATGAAATACTGATGTCTTAGCTAATCATATGAAAAATTAACAGTTTTGGGTGCTTAATTAGAGGGGGACATTACAGAAAGTCTTGGTAGAATTTCTTTACTTCTTCAACCCATCGTTGTACATATTCCTTTAGTTTTGTGACTTCCTCAACAATGTTAGAACTAATATGCTCAAAGTTTCTCCCTTAAGCCACCGCCAATGCCTACTTCACCTCATCATGTATTGGGAAAATAGTCATAGAGACCTATTCAACCTCTATTTGCATCTCTTTGACTTGATCAATTCTTCTTTGCTGCTGTATCCTTAGCTTATTAACCTGCTGCTACAAAGTTTTATGTTTGCATATTTACTCATCTTTTCCATTGGTGGCATAGTTTTTAACAAACTTCGTAGGCTTTCCAGACTTTGTTAGGCTGCAATAAGTCTAGAAGTAATATATTACAGCTCGACATCTTTAGAGTAAGGCTCCCCAAGACTGAGAGACCTCCTAAAATACCTTGGCACAGTAAGCCTCGACTTACTTAATATCTTGAACGACCTCCCGAGCTTGCGACTGTTTTTGTTAAACCACTTCAAAGGGTGTGTTGGTAATGAGCTTATCCTCCAGCTCTATAACCTTTTGTCGGAAGTTAGTGATGAATTCCCCTAACTTCAATACATTTTCCTCATGGATCATATTTGGGATTATCTTAGCTTCCGGGACTCCTCGACACGAGACATCAATAACATCTTCCATTCGCTACCTATCCTATCGTAGTTGTTTCTTTTGCTACCTATGTTCCATTGATTCGTTCTCCAGGGTAATTGCATTCTTTCTGAACTGTTGCAACTGATCATAGACTAATTTCTCTCTTGCCTTGTTTTCTTTTGTTTCCTTATGATACATATTATTCAATATGAACATCGACAAAATGGACATGTCTAAACAAACATACCCATACCATATATTACAACATTCATTTCATCATTACCCAAGTCGAGTGCGTGGGGTGTTATCTGAATCTTGCATTCCTTCTTCGATGTGGTTACCTTAGTGGGTCGATCATTAGATGACCCACCCTCTGACTGCGTCGATCCTTGCTTGCTGATTGCGACACAAACTTCCTTCACAACTTTGTAAAGGACCCGAAGAAGATCAGTGATGCTCCTAAACATCTATGTATTATGTTCATCTGCTTTCTTTCTTGTTTCCTCTACAACTTTTTCCATCCTATCAGTCAGGAGGTTGTAATCATAATCAATTAAGTTAGCTGGGGTACTGTCTTTGATTGCTTTTTGCTTCTTCTTTTATTTCTATTGTAACTCCTCACCTTTCTGCTTATTCGCCAGATCCAGGTCTATTGGTGTAGCACTAGAGTCCTGGTCGTTGTCATGGTGTGATATTGGTGGCTTATTATCATTTTTCTACACACTTTAAGATGCGCCAGAGGTACCTTTCTATCGTGGTTCTAATTCGAGAGAAAAATGACCATCTGCGACAGGATCCTTGCATCGTTTTGGCCACTCTTGAATAATGGCGTCGATGTCTTCCTCTGATAGTGTGAAATCAATTGTTAACCATTGGTTCAGTGGGTCGTGTTGTGACTAAATATAGATATGGTGGGCCCCCATGGTATACTTGATTATGTTTCTGTAATGCTGAATATTAACAACTTCCACCATTGGAATACTCCCAATGTGATGTTGCAGTCCTTCGGTATGCATGTAGAACTCAACATTATTGTCCAATTGCCTCTGTTGATTGTCGTCAAACCATAAGTTTTGATAACGAGCCCATCGACAAGGGACATTGAAATCCATGCCCTAGTAGTTTGGTGACTCTACTAAAGACACAAAGGAAATTATAATTAACAAGCATGAATAAGTGAATGAGTTACCTTTTTCTTGGGCATCAGTTGCATCAACAAACAACTCATTCAATAGGAAACTTTTTCCAGTTCATCTGAACTCCTACAACGTACTTCTCTGCCACAACTATGACTCCAGCACTACACTAATTTGGATGCATATTTCACAATAGTTTGAATGACATTGCCTTTACCGCAAACCTAATGGCTTGGTCAGTAATAGAGGATATGTCGAAGCCCCTCTTATCCCTTGTCAGGTTATACTTTTATTTCATCCTTTTGGAAAAATACTTGTCTTGTTCCTTTCCCACAAAGAATTGTGTTAGGTTGACCCCAACCTTGAGTAACCCCGTGATGCTGGAAATCAAGTCCACACCCAAAAAAACCTTGGTGTCCAACCAGGACACCCATCATGGAAGCATACCAACAGTTGCTTGATACAAGTATTAAATTCCACGGTCCGACCAAAGTGAGTTAAATGCATCTATGATAGAATGCCATACCTTTGCAACCCTTAATCACATTCCATTGGTACCAACTCAATTGGCCCACCCTATATAGCCTATACCGATTCTAGGTATTGATCTAACTTGAATTTTGGGTACTTCTTCAAATCATGTTCAAATAAATACAATTTCTTCAGATTGGGGATGATATTCACTGACACATGGACCCATTTTGGAATAACTGGCTCCACCAATGAGTACTTGGTGTTCTTCATGATTTGTACATGAGGAATATCATCCTTCCGTGGAGGAATTTACCCCAGCAACATCTTCGTATACACCTAGCCATAAGCTTCAACATTATTCATGGTCTTTCTTTATCCTTCTGGATTGGCTAATCGACTCCCATTCCATCTATTCCTTGGTGGATTCATTGGAAGTGGAACTGAAACAACTTTTGGTTGCTCTTCAACAATCCCCAATCATTCCTATTGCTGGATACATTTATTTCCATGGCTATAGAACATAAATTGTAGAACTCAGCTTCGACAACAGTTACAACGCTATCTTGCTCAATACACTTCAACAACTGAACACAATGAGTTTGGATGGAAGAGAAACTTCCCTTTATGAATAGATTAGCACATGCGACTATCCTGTCTGATCACATGGTTAGTATATATAACTAGATATTTTCCATGATTATGAGGGTGGCATCTAATCCATTCACACACTTGGGTCTTTTTTGTTATTTATGACAAGATTCCATCAACACTGCCACTACTTACGCCATAAAAGAAATTATTTAAGGTGCATTAATCGCTGACTTGAAAAATCAGCACATCACAAAAACATCCTGCGACATAAGGGTAGTCCCGACATATGATATCCTTCAACAACATGGCTAGGACTGTGACTTAACTATATATGCCACTGTGACACAACATACTTTGACCAACACAAAGACATACACAAGAAAACTTTGACACAATTTTTCTCTTTTTTTTTTGCTCCTATAGACAAATTTAGTCGAGGGAAATATGACTATCCTTATAAGTTTTTAGTCAACTTCCATTCACTAACCCCTCCAGGGGCTCCCTATTTATCTTGTGCAACTAAACTGCACCCCCCTTAGTAATGAAATCAACAACATATGGACCCAACCAGTGTGTTCAGAGCTTACTAGGGTACTTCAAAAACTTGTTGTCGTAGAGGAGAACTAAATCCCCTTGCTTGATCTACTTCTTCTTAATACGTCGATCATGCCAAGCCTTCTGTCTCTCGTTTTCAACCTATTGGTGAAATCATGCAATGAAGTGATCCTCTTCCAATTAAAGTAACTGCGACAACCTTTCCTCGACAACACCAGTATCAGTCATATTGGTGAAAGAAATTATCCTTAGACTAGGAAAATATATATTCCATGGTCATGAAAACCTTTTTCCCATAGACTAACCTGAATGGGGTCTTCCTTGTTCGCTTCTTATAGGTGGTTCGATAATCCCATAATACAACAAGATTTTTCATGTCCTAGTCATCGCGGTTCACATTACAAGCTTTAGTTAGTGCAATGGAACCATTTGTTGGCACAAAATTAACACAACCTAGGTTCACACAACATTATACCAACAAAACCCCAAGATACTGACCTAGAAGGGTTTTATCCATTTCGACAACACTTGCAAAGCAGATGAAGTCTCACCCGAAGTACCTATGGGAGCTGCAGGAACCAAGTTTCCACAGTGGTGAAGGGGAACCTCGCCATACAAAACATCTATTGATCTAACTATGACAAATCAAAGACTATGATGTATCCACAAAACTATCCATGACATTAGCCATCTTCATAACAATATAAATAACTAGTACAATGTCATTTCATTCACCTATTCATTCATAGTTACTCATTCATGCACTAAAACACAATAGGAAACCATCACATACACACATCATGCAAATTGGACACCAAGATTTAACGTGGAGACCCGAAATGGGAAAAACCACAAAAGCGCTCATTTATTATGAAGACTCACAACTCAAGCGCTTTAAGTTTGTGCACACAACCTACAGACATTTCTCCAGAACTCCGTTGCATCAGATTTGCACACACATCATGCAGATTGATCTCATATTATGCGAGTTAAATTAATCTTTGACAAACTAGTACATAACTCTTCGACTGGATACAAAAGGGTTCTTATCTTCTAAAAAATTGGCTAACAACAAGCTAACCCAAAAAATCCCAACCCATTAAATATTTATAGGCTCTAATGACCATTTTACATCCCACTCCCACTACCTGATCCCATAAATGTAAGTGGACAAAAAATCTAACCAACTAACCAACCTTTTGGTTGGACTTCATCAAAATAGTTGGTCTTCCTTGATCTTCGCCCAAAATTCCGAAGCTAATTGCTTCCTCGACCTTTCTGTTGTGTCTTTGTTCCCACTTTTACTGTAACTTCAAAATTGATAACCAAAATAACCAAAATAACCAAAACAAACCCCGGGCTAACACTAAATCCCAACTTATAACGTCCCGACATTGGGAATTGGAAGTTAGGAATGTGATTCGTGTTTCTCTTTTGTTCATGCCGACTCTCAACTTTTGACATGCTGACGTCGAGAATCAAATGTCAGTAGTGTAATTTTTTCATGTTGGGTTGTTCGTTTTGACTTCCGACTTTAAATGTCAGGATCAGAATGTTGAGAGTGCAATGTTTGTGTTTTAAATTTTATGACTTCCGACTTTTGATGTCAGGATTAGAACGTCGGTAGTGCAATGTTTGTGTTTTGATGTTTCTGACTTTCAACTTCCTATGTGGGGATCAAAACATCAGGATTGAAACATTGGGAGTGCAATGTTTGTGTTTTCACATTTCCAACTACCGACTTACGATGTCAAGATCGGAATGTCGAGAGCGATGTGTTTGTGTTTTCAGGCTTCTTGGCTATTTCGACTCACGACTGTCGATATCGGGATCAACATAGTAAAGTCGAGATCAACACACTAAAGTCAAGATCGACATTTTATGTTCTGTATGGTATATTTAGGCCATCGACATCATTTTCTTAAGAGTTTTTTAACATTGAATAATAAATTTTAATCTATAATTAAAGTTTGATTAATATGTCATAAAAGTCTAGGTTGTTTAAGCTTATGGATTGATTTGTTTAGAATTCAAGTTGTTTAGTCCATGATTTAATAATGCTTCCGCATTGTTGTGAGTTGTTTGATGCTCATGGTAAATTGTTTTTTTTTGTTTAATTGATTTTAATTAATCGTTGAGGAATTTTGGAGCCCATCCCGAGCTGCAAGTGTTTTTAGCCACTGGGGGTTGTTTGTGTGGCTGTGTAGCACTAAGGTGTGTTAAAGTTGTTGTCAAGTTTAACAACATTGAGGGTTAGTTAGAGGAAATTAATTGTAATGTAGGAGTTAAACAAGGTTGTCATGTGTCCCCTACTCTTTTTGGCATAGTGACAACAACAAGCTAGATGGTCTTTTGGAAGAAGCAATTTGTGTTGACATATAGTCACAATATTTCTACTTTGCATTGGTGATATTGTTGTTATGGCTAAGAGTCTTCTTTACTTTTTCTATTATAGTCACTATTCTTCTTCTTTACTCTGACCAAAGGTTATCATCGTCAAATCTAAAAATATCACTTATGCTAACTTTGCATATGACAACAGTTGTTTGGAGGAAGTGACTTCATGCAAATATCTCATGAATGAATCTTCATCACAAGTGTAATTGGAACTATAACATTGATGCCTCCTGTGTTGTTGTGTTGCATGCCTCCCGCTGTTGATGGCAGCTCTGCTCAACATATGGAATTGTAATGCTAGCGTGTCTATAAAATCAAAACGCATCGCAGAGTGTAGATTGATCATAAACAAATAGAGAGCTCAAGTTATGGCTGAGAATTGCGAGTATGTAGTTTTCACCAATTTGAACAATCAATCTTCCATCGCTCGAGGTAGTGCCTGCAATCATCACGGAAATGTCTAGGAGGTTGATGCCATACAATCTCTCAATGCCCCCTATGGTGTCAGTATATCCCTCTCTTTGTTTGTTTTTAGTTTTCGGTTTGTTTTCAACATTTTACATATATGTTTACTGAATTAACATATATGCTTATTTAATCAAATGTCTTCAAATCGTTGACACATTGGAATGCCTTGGAATTGATCCACATTTTCAACATGAAATTAAAACAACTGCTCTCGATTACGTTTACAACATTTGTCCATAAGCATGATTCAATTCAATTTAGCATTTGCATATATCTCTATACATTTTCCTTTATTTTGGGGGTGTTGTTTATAAAAAGTTCATTCGAAGTTGACTGATGTGCTGAGCAGATGTTGGAACGAAAGAGGTAATGGCGTGGGATGAAGAAATTCCGTCAAAAAATATCTCGAAAATACAACTCTATATAATTTATCCTCAGGTGTTATACTATATCCTTCCATGTTGTTGAGAATTATTCAGATTTTGTTAATTCCATGTGAAATTCGAATATGAATTAATTTATTGAAGATGTTAGTAGTAATGTAAATGTATTTATGGGACATCTTTATAAAAAAATTACTAAACTATGAACATATGTGTTAGAATATTTGAAATTAGTCGTTTCAATTGTTTTTTTATCTAATGTTAAATTAATTACTAAGGGATTGGTGTCCAAATTTTTGGCCGTTTGGTTAATTATGTGGTAACAAAGACTTTTAGATGAAGTGCATCCATTAAAAAGCATCGTAGTATTTAGAAAATTTTCATACTTATATTACTAAGCTTCCAAACAAGATTGTTGGAGAATTTCAAGGATGAAGACAGGAAGTTCTTCTACAATTTGAGTGGAGATAAACAAGTGGGAAGCATGTTGTTGTTACTTCGAGCTTCAGAGATTTCATTTCTTGGAGAAAAGGTGATGGAAGAGGCGAAGGCATTCACAAAACAATATTTAAATCAAGTTTTAATTAAACACTTAGATGTGACAGACGTGGATCAAAGCCTTTTGAAAGCGGTAAACACTAAACACTTTTTCAAGCTCTTACCCAAAATAAAAAAGGATTTACGGAAAATTATAAAGGATTTGGAGAGGTTTTATTTGATGAGTGTTGTGTAGGTGAAGTACTCATTGGAGTTTCCATGGTATTGCAACCTACCGATACCGAGATGGGAGGCAAAAGGCTTTAATGAAATCTATTTGAGCATCAACCAAAATATTTCATTTTCTATTCTAGCATAAAGAGATGTTATTATAGTTACTAAATCATTTTGCTATTTTCAATACTCTGCAATGCATATGTAAAAAGAAACCAAAAGCTTTTGTAATTAGGCAAATTGGACTTCAATACTCTGCAATGCATATGTAAAAAGAAACCAAAAGCTTTTGTAATTAGGCAAATTGGACTTCAATACTCTGCAATGCATATATCAAAAAAATTAGCCAAATCGGAATTCAATACTCTGCAATGCATATATCGAAAAGAGATACTCTTCAATGCATACACCATAAAGAGATACAATTGATTACAAGGTAGCAACCATCCAACTATACTGGGCCATTTTCATTTTCACAGTTTTATTGTGTACATGGTTTTTAACACTATATAAAATATTTAGAGATATCCAATTTTTTATATTTTAATAAATTTGATGGCTCAAATTGATAGATTTGATTGTTAATTGATAGATTTAAGTTTAAGATAATCTACATAGACATTTTTAATTAATTTTTATTTGATTTTAATAATTCATATTTTTAAAATTAAAAAATTTAATTATTGGTATAAGTTAGAGATTTTTCTATTTATATTTAAATTAAACAATATAATTATTATTTAATTTATTTTACAAATTAATAGTAATATGTCGAAAATGGGAGTTTAGTATAACTTGGAGAATTTACGAGTTGTTATGCGATTAAAGAGTTAATTTGCGTATAAATTCAACAAACCTTCTTAGCGCAAAATTTATAAGGCAATTTATAGATAATCTTAAATAATAATTATCTTTCAAAAAGTAACTAATAACTTTAAATAGTAATTATTTTTAATAATAAATTAGTTATATAGATTTTTGTTGACTTATGAATTATTTAATATTGCAGAATCAAGTTCACCCGTGTAAAGAAAAGTATTCCAAAAAGTATAGAGAATCAAAGATATATATATTGATTGTCATTTTGGGGGATCATGATTAGAGATGACGTCCGTCCGTAGGTGGTGGAGGGGCGCGACTGAAGTTCCATCACATGGAACTTTATTTATTTTTGGATAGTTACATGCTTTTTCGAACCCCAATTTTCTCAAAGCAGAAGTAACCATAACCATCCTAGAAGACCTCTATGATACTCACGGAAAATTTACATAATTAATGGGTGTCTCCCGAACACTAAGTATCATGAAAAGTATAACAACCAAACACATCCGGCAAATCCATAGTAAGGTTGCTTTTAGGTCACTTATGTTTAATGCATTTTAATTCTCTCCCAACTTAATAAATAATTTCTTGACATTTATATCATTATGGGTTTGTTATATTAAACTAAACTATGAAAATGACAAGTATCAGTCACTACCTTGTAACAAACTTTATTTCTTTCTAATATATTAATTGCAGAATATTGAACTCAAATTTGGCTAATTCCAAAATCTTTTGTTTGATTTCAAATCCCTTAAATGTTTTGAATCTAACACGGAATAAACAAACCCCCCAACAAGATTAAGTGAATCTAATAATCAACTACTATACTGTGGGGGGTTTTGGTGATGCAGGAGTCTCTGACACCACCCGATGAATCGATTCTCGCAAGCCCATTCTCAGATCACAATAGAAAAGAGATCTTTCAGAATATATTGAACAATCAACATATTTCCTCAGTTGAAAACCTTGCAATTTACCATATTTCCAACCAAAAAAACTATTGTTTCTTTCTATATTTGACGATTTTAAACAAAAGCATGATATTTCAATATTTAGTACATGCTCAAAGGCTAGTTGTTTTATGTGAGCATGCATTTCCAAGGGGTACATTCAAAGAGTTTTTTCCCAAGGCACTTTTGCCAAAGATTTTGTGTTCTAAGATATTTTTGCAAAGGAGTTATTTCTTTTCAAGGGGTTTTTTCATTGAGTTTTTTTTCCAAGGTATTTTTGCAAAGTAGGTTATTTCTTTGCAATGGGTTTTTCCAAAGTTTTTTTTGCAAAAATGTATTTTTCTTATTTCTTTCCAAGGGGTACATTCAAAGAGTTTTTTTCCAAGGCACTTTTGCAAAAGATTTTGTATTATAAGGTATTTTTGCAAAGGAGTTATTTCTTTGCAAGGGGTTTTTTCAAAGAGTTTTTTTTTCAAGGTATTTTTGCAAAGTAGGTTATTTCTTTGCAATGGGTTTTTCCAAAGAGTTTTTTTGCAAGGTATTTTTGCAAAGAGTTTTTTTTTTTCCAAAATATTTTTATAAGTTGTTTTTTCAAAGAAGGTTTTTTTTTCAAAGTATTTTTTCAAAGAGGTTTTTTTTTCCAATAGTTTTACAAAGAAGATTTCTTTACAAGGTGTCTTATTTTTTTCTAAGGGGTTTTTCCAAAGGAGATTAAACACTCATAGGCAATAAGAAAAACCGTAAAAAAAAGTGATCGTAAACGTGATGACGATGCTAATAGGGAAAAACAAAAGTCAGAAATAGAGCCAAAAGAGCAAGGGTTGTAGAAACGAAATAGAGAATTATTGAAGATATAAGAACAGATTTACATGATACTATTGATGAAATGGAAATTGAAAATATGGTACAAGAAGAAAAAATTAAAGTTGAAGAGACCATTGTTGAAGATGTAAATAGTGATTTACATGCTAATGTTGATGAAGTCAATATTGAAGATCAAATTCAAGATCTAGAAATTGGACCTGGTATGTATATATCATGTATTTTCCAAATTCATTTTTTATAATGAATTGTATTTTTTGACATATGTTAAATTAAATTTAACTTGATGTATAGGCACTTTCACCATTGATGATGAAATGTTAGAAGACATTGATTGCGACAAATATGGAGAAAAATTTACCCATACATGTTTCACGATATCGTGTTACAAAAATTTATAATGATATTCTCAAGGATTGTTCAATAGTAGGACAAGCGCAAATTTTGAGATGTTTATTGGTGTCCAAGAAGTTAGAAGGTGCTACGTCATTATTGGGTATTCACAAGGCGACAAAAGAGTCGAAACTGAAACATAATGTGATAGAAAATATAGGTGATGCAATAATTTTTTTTGAAAAATCCAGAAAGAAAAATACCAATGCTGCACCTAGAGCAATTCAGACAGCAATTGTTTCAGTTAGTACTAGACAAAAACATTTGACAACACAACTAGCACAAGCAGTTGGAATCTCAAGAAAGACATTATACAAACATAGCAAATTCAGAATGCAAATAGATGAAAATGATGAACTTTCTTGCTGGGCAATTATTTGTAGACAACCTTATAAAGATAGAGTGGGAGAATGTCTTAACGATATTGTACAGAAATATTGGTTGGCACATGCTCGAGTTTCACCAAATTCAAGGGATGTGATACGACAAGGAGTATCATGAAATGTATATGAAAGCCGTCCAAAGCATATAATGGAAATGACATAAGTACAATTGTTCAATAAATTCAAGGAGGATCATCGTGGAATTAATATGTCAATCACTACATTTATGCACCAAAAACCATGGTATGTTAGACATATAACTATACGTGACACCTGTTGTTTTTGTTATCATGTGCATTTTCAATTATATTAAGACACATTTCTTGAATTTGGTAAAATGTTTTGGGCAAAATTCACCACCTTCGCCCATAATACGTGAATTCATATCTCAAACTCTATGTGAGAGAAATCACGATGAAGTACTTTATAATAAGAAATGTGTCAATGGAAAACATTGTCATCGTTGTGGAAATATGGTTTTATTCCACAATAAATACCCTATAAAAAATGATCAGTCGCTTTCAAATGTAACCGTTGAATGGAGAAGATATGAATACAATAATTATTCTACAAGTTCTAGTGATGCACATTCCAAAAGAATTGATTTGCGAGAAGATAAAATATGTGTGACATATTTTCTCAAGAAATTTGAAAGTGAAATTTATAAATACACCAAGCATTCACATAGAGCACGATGGCAAGACCTTCAATTCAAACATTCCCGTGAAATTTTCCAGCTGGAACAATTTTGTCTTTGGTTGATTTTGCAGAAAACTATACATTTACTGAACAAAAAGAGATTGAAAGTGAATACTATCATTCTGACTAAGTTTCGATATTTGTCCATATTCTATATAGACAGTCTCAACAGGATGTTGATGGCATTGAAAGCACGTTCAAAAATTGAGATGTGATTAAAGAATATCACTTTTATATCAGCGATGATCATACAGACGATACACATTTTGTTCAACATTGTATTGAAAGTTTTTTCTATGATTCACTGAAAAGGCGTGAAGTTAAATTCAATGAAGATTGGATATGGTCAGATGGATGTGCAGGACAATTTAAATCTTCACGATCATTTTTTTGGTTATGTCGACTTCATAAAGCACTGAACATTAAACATTGCTGGAATTTCTTTGAAACTGGACATGAAAAAGGTGAACATGATGATGCATGCGCATGCGTAAAAAGAGCACTTCGAAGATGGAAAATGAACCATTCTTCTAGATGATTCCATTCAGCTATAGAGGTTGTCCAATGGTGTAAATCACATCTAAGCCATGATTGTAGTCAACAATCAAAAGATGTGCGCAGGTATGTACACGATTTTTAAAATTTATATTAATTGTCAATTTTAAAAAATGTATGTACTAACATTTAAGTATATGTACACTAACATTAAAAGTTGTCATTTGTGATTTATCATTTGTTGTGTAGTTTTTTTGGGCTTGTTGGGGTCCAAGATATAGATAGATCAATACCATACGAGGCTAGCACCATACATGGGAATAGAGAACTTCACTCTATTCAAACAAAAGCCTTCCAAAACGTGTTTGCATTTGACAGTAGAAAGCAATCATGTTTTTGTCATATTTGCACTGAAAATGTTGAATCTACAGAAGTTTGTGAAAACATAATGAACAATTACGTAAAACATTGGAAACACACAAAGATTAATCCAAAAGGGAAAATGCCACTAGCAAGCGCAGAAGAATTAGAATAAGAAGAAATAACAATATCATCTGATGGTGATAGAATTTCAGATCTTGTTAGAGAAGGTAATGATCTTGTTGATTGTTCATTGTTGTCCATCACCTTATGTGTATATACTCAATTTAATTGACTTAAAACTATAACTCCAATTGTAATTTGCACAAGAGATGTTTTCGCTGTGATTGCATCTTTAGACAACAATGAAAATGTAAAATATTATTTGATGCGATGCACTGAAGGAAAGATGAAGTTATTGGAGGACTATGATGACAACAAATTTACATACGAGAGAGGATCCATCATTTTAAAAGGTAATTTTCTTTCAGC
This sequence comes from Pseudotsuga menziesii, assembly GCA_001517045.1. Lineage (NCBI taxonomy): Eukaryota > Viridiplantae > Streptophyta > Pinopsida > Pinales > Pinaceae > Pseudotsuga > Pseudotsuga menziesii. The sequence goes on along the minus strand of LPNX010935173.1, from coordinate 560,216 downwards.
AGACCCATATGACTGAAAATTATGTCTACTTTCAGGATTATGAACTCGATGTTATATGTTGTCAGTATAGTCATTGAGTATGTGCATCTCGAATAAAATTGGTACAAGTTCCATCGAAAAAAATTTTAAAAAATAAAAAATGGAAACTGTCCAAATATGACCATGAACAGATAATTGAGGACATAATTCCATTGCGATGTTTTTAACTATATCATTTCTTGTTTTATGTTGAGATTGGCTATCATGCTCAAAGATGGATTGATGTTTTAGAATTCAGAATCATTGTGTGCTTAGTCATTTAGGATGTGCATTTCTAATAAAATTGGTACAAGTTCCATCGAAAAAAGACTTAAAAAATAGAAAATGGAAACTGTCCAAATATGACCATGAATGTATAATTGAGGACAGCATTCCATTGCAATGTTTTTAACTATATCAAAAATGAAATGATCGACGTTTTTGTACATGTCAAATGTCGTTTCATTTATATAAAATTCATAACATTCATTGTTAACATTCCTAACATTTCCTATCAAACTTCAAAAGATTCATTATTAACATTCCTAGCATTACTATCAAAACTTCCTAACATTCCTAACATTCATTCCTAATATTCTCCACATTCATTCCTAACATTCCCCACATTCATTCTTAACAAATTTCCCACATTCATTCTTAACATTCCTAACTTTCCTATCTTTATATTGCACCTATCAAAACTTCCTAACATTTCTAACATTCCTAACATTTCCTAACATTCATTCTTAACATTCCCTGACATTTCCCACACTCATTCCTACCATTCATTCCTAACATTCCCCATTACATTCTTAACATTCCTAACTTTCCTATATTTAGATTGCACCTATCAAAAGATCCTAACATTCATAACATTCATTAAATGTTGGTTACCTCTTTGAAGCAAATGTAGTGGCTTGGAGAAGTTTATTTTTATGAAAAAAAAACTTACAAAACCATCAATTGATCTAAACAGTTTGATAATCTTTTTAGCTTATTTTGTGGTGGGCATCATTGTCATTATTTTGCATTTCTAATAGGAGTCATTTTAGTCACTTCCATTATTATATGACGTTAATAAAAATAGAGAGACTTTGAGTAAATTCCAAATTATTATGTGCTATACAACTCTATGTATGAAAGTGGAGATAACTCTATGTATGAAAGTGGACATATTGAAACCATTATGGTAGAAAACAATTATTATTTTCATTTTCAATGTTTAATACTTATATGTAAACACTACTTTTTAAGGAAAATCTCAATAAAAAGCTTTTAGATATTATAATTTTTTTTTAATAAAACCCTTAAAATTATGGTAGAAAAAACTTCATCTCAATAATAAGAAAATTAAACTATCTCATTGCCTACCAAAAAAAGATAATCATATATCAAATGGGAAAAATGGGAAAAATAAGAAAAAATAATCATATGGTAAAAAGAACCATCCCTTCAATTAGCCACCACTGCCCACATGAACTTGATTAAACAGAGAGGTGCGCCTCATAGTTCATTTTTTGTTCTTTTGTTAGTACGAAAAATACAATTCCTTAGCTTGTTTTCTTATGGAACGACATGAATTTTAAGGTTCTTCTCTGTTTCTTTTCATTTCTATTAAACCTTAGAGATACAGTAATCCTTGATACATACTTTTGAGACATGTTTGTACACCAATATAAAACTTGAAAAGTATATTGGGATAAAGCCTAACATTTACTCTTGGTTTTGATAATATTATTTTTCCTCCATGAGGTGAATGTAATTATTTCCTTGTTTTCTATTTTTGGATTGTTCATCACATTATTCTTTTGATAAAACATTACGAAATTCTTTAAGAAATGTGGAAATTTGTGTAAAAAGACATTTTTTTACAAACTCGTTGATTTTTTTTTTTAATTTCCTTTTTGGATTTTGTTTTTATTTATGTCTAGATTTGAAGTTAAAATTGATTCTCTATTTTTGTCCCTTTGGATTTGATGTTAAAATTGGCTTTTTTTTTGTCCCTTTGGATTTGATGTTAAAATTGGCTCTCTATTTTTGTCCCTTTATTTGTTATATTAGTTATTTTGGATTAGATACTCACGGAAAACTTTGAAAAAACATAGTATTTGTTGTATTTGTTATCTATTATTTTTATTTGGATTATGTAAGTAAAGAAAAAGTTGAAAAAACATAGTATTTGTTGCTTTTAGACTTCCAATTTAGGATAGGTCTTAGCCTCTTTCTTTTTCAACATTTAAATTTCAAATTTCAAACTTTATTGTTATTTATTTTTTACCATTTTCTTAAAATCCTTTTTTCTTGGTTGGTTAAGTGTCGTAGCTATTTTTTTTACAAATGCATTAAAAAAAATTAACTTATGTTATTTTTATCATACAAAGAATATTTTTTTCTTATTCTTAGCATTAGTTGTCTTATTTCATTTAGTTTGATGTATTGCACTATCTCATTGATAGATTTAATTTCAATTGTGGATTGGTTGGAACTTGAGAACACGTTTTTGGTTATTGAGAAAACTCATTGATTTTATTTATAGAAACCAAATTAGTATTTATCAGATACTAATCCAAATAATTCCCCTCAATTATTCAAATTTAAATCTTAAGAGGTTATTTTTAAGAGAACTAAAAATCATTCCCAACATTTTCCTATCTTTAGAATGCACCTATCAAAACTTCCTAACATTTCTCCACATTCATTCGTAACATTTTCCCACATTTATTTTTAACATTGTATTGCACCTATCAAAACTTCCTAACATTCCTAACATTCATTCCTAACATTCTCCACATTCATTCCTAACATTCATTCTTACCATTAGATTGCACCTATCAAAACTTCTTAACATTCATTCTTAACCTTCCTAATTTTCCTATCTTTAGAATGCACCTATCAAAACTTCCTAACATTCATTCCTAACATTAGATTGCACCTATCAAAAATTCTTAACATTCATTCTCAACATCTCAACACTAAAAATATTTTACATCTACAAACATACATAAATTTAATAATACATACATTCATTCTTAACATTAGATTGTACCTATCAAAACTTCCTAACATTTCCTAACATTCATTCCTAACATTCCCCACATTCATTCCTAACATTAGATTGCACCTATCAACATCTCAACACTGAAAATATTTTACATCTACAAACCTACATAAATTTAATAATACATACATTAATAATATGTAAGTTCAATATACATATATATAATCCAAAAAAACCAATATGTAAGGTCAATGTACATGTATATAATCCAAAAAAAAAATCATGAACATGTGAGTTCAATGTACATATGTATAATCCAAAAATAAAGCTCCTCGATGTCCAAAACAACTGCAATATATATATCAACAAAACAAGAACAATATAAATAATTCTCTAAATGGAAGTCCACCACTATCCTCCACTAGGGTCTTCCCTTGGACTCGAACCAACTTGCAACATGTATAAAAACAGATAATGAATATCATAAATTATTTAAACAATTTTAAATTAAAATCAAAACATTGAAATATTTAACTAATATTGAAGAACAATTAACAAAATTACCTCAAATTCTCTATGATCCACTGGAGTTTTCCCTTTGCCTCTATCATCCACTGGAGTCTTCCCTTTGCCTCTAAAAGATGAAAGAGACCCAAGCCGCAACATGTATAAAATCAATTTATGAATCTTACAAATTATTTAAACTATTTTAAACCAAATTCAAATAATTCAAATATTAAACTTACAATTCCATGACTATCCTCCAGTGGAGTCTTCCCTTTGCCTCGAAAAGATCGAAAAGACCCAAGTTGCAACATATATAAAAGCAATTTACGAATGTCAAAAATTATTTAAACTATTTAAACCTATATTTCAGAGAACAGTTCAATTATGAACAAAATTACCTCGGTGCCAATATCCACATCCTATATCTTCACCGCCAATTTCAATATATTCTCTTCCCTTAAAATTTAAATTTTGTTAATAAATAAATCATAGTGCAAGCAAAAAAAACTAAGCTTAAGCAATTAACTAAAAACTGAAACAAAAAAATAACCATCCTAGAAGACCTCTATGATACTCACAGAAAATTTACATAATTAATGGGTGTCTCCCGAACACTAAGTATCAATAAAAGTAAAACAGCCAAACACATCCGGTAAATCCATGGTAAGGTTGCTTTTAGATCACTTATGTTTAATGCATTTTAATTCTCTCCCAACTTAATAAATAATTTCTTGAAATTTATATCATTATGGGTTTGTTATATTAAACTAAACTATGAAAAAGACAAGTATCAGTCACTACCTTGTAACAAACTTTATTTCTTTCTAATATATTCATTGCAGAATATTGAACTCAAATTTGGCTAATTCCAAAATCTTTTGTTTGACTTCAAATCCCTTGAATGTTTTGAATCTAACACGGAATAAACAAACCCCCCCAACAAGATTAAGTGAATCTAATGAACAACTACTATACTGTGGGGGGTTTTGGTGATGCAGGTGTCTCTGACACCACCCGATGAATCGATTCCCGCAAGCCCATTCTCAGATCATAATAGAAAAGAGATCTTTCAGAATATATTGAACAATCAACATATTTCCAAAAAAAAACTATTATTTCTTTCTATATTTGACGATTTTAAACAAAAGGATAATATTTCAATATTTAGTACATGCTCAAAGGCTGGTAGTTTTATATGAGCGTGCATTACCTTAAATTGAAAAAAAAATGGTCGTAATCAATTGAACAACTTGATGCACACATACAATACCAATCAAACCCTCACCATCCATGAAAAATCATCAATATTAATAAATATGATTGCACAACTAATTAATTTTATGATAATTTCCATTTTCTCAACGAATAATATGAGCATTTTGATTAATGTTGTTCCAATATGGGTGTACAATTTATTGGATGTATTCCATGTCTGCAAAGCACAAAGCTTCATGTTAATCTTGTTATTATATATTAAAATGATAAGGTAAATTTAGGGAAATCCTCATACATTGCTTTTATGTAGCTGAAATATCCATATACTAATTTATTTTCGCATATTTTTGATCAAAATATTTTTGAAGGGGTTTTCACAGGAGATGAGACTTTTTTTGCCAAAGGAGTTTTTTTACAAGGCATTTTTCTTCTTATTTATTTCCAAGGGGTACATTCAAAGAGTTTTTTCCCAAGGCACTTTTGCCAAAGATTTTGTGTTTTAAGGTATTTTTGCAAAGGCGTTATTTCTTTGCAAAGGGTTTTTTGATTGAGTTTTTTTTCCAAGGTATTTTTGGAAAGTAGGTTATTTCTTTGCAATGGGTTTTTCCAAAGAGTTTTTTTTGCAAAAATGTATTTTTCTTCTTATTTCTTTCCAAGGGGTACATTCAAAGAGTTTTTTTCCAAGGCACTTTTGCAAAAGATTTTGTATTATAAGGTATTTTGCAAAGGAGTTATTTCTTTGCAAGGGGTTTTTTCAAAGAGTTTTTTTTTCAAGGTATTTTTGCAAAGTAGGTTATTTCTCTGCAATGGATTTTTCCAAAGAGTTTTTTACAAGGTATTTTTCCAAAGGAGTTTTTTTTTTCCAAAATATTTTTATAAGTTGTTTTTTCAAAGAAGGTTTTTTTCAAAGTATTTTTTCAAAGAGTTTTTTTTCTCAATAGTTTTACAAAGAAGATTTCTTTACAAGGTGTTCTTATTTTTTTCCAAGGGGTTTTTCCAAAGGAGATTAAACACTCATGGGCAATAAGAAAAAACGTAAAAAAAAAAGTGATCGTAAACGTGATGACGATGCTAATAGGGAAAAACAAAAACTCAGAAATAGAGCCAAAAGAGCAAGGGTTGTAGAAACGGAAGAGAGAATTATTAAAGATATAAGAACAGATTTACATGATACTGTTGATGAAATGAAAATTGAAAATAGGGTACAATAAAAACAAATTGAAGTTAAAGAGACCATTGTTGAAGATGTAAATAGTGATTTACATGCTAATGTTGATGAAGTCAATATTGAATATCAAAATCAAGATCCAGAAATTGGACCTGTTATGTATATATCATGTATTTTCCAAATTCATTTTTTATAATGAATTGTATTTTTGGACCTATGTTAAATTAAATTTAACTTGATGTATAGGTACTTTCACCATTGACGATGAAATGTTAGAAGACATTGATTGCGACAAGTATGGAGAAAAAATACCCATACATGTTGCACGATATCGTGCTACAAAAATTTATGATGATATTCTCAAGGATTGTTCAATAGCAGGACAAACACAAATTTTGAGATGTTTAGTGGTGTCCAAGAAGTTAGAAGGTGCTACGTCAATATTGGGTATTCACAAGGCAACAAAAGAGTCGAAATTGAAACATAATGTGATAGAAAATATAGGTGATGCAATAATTTTTTTTTGGAAAATCCAGAAAGAAAGATACCAATGCTGCACGTAGAGAAATTCAGATAGCAATTGTTTCAGTTAGTACTAGACAAAAACGTTTGACAACACAACTAGCATAAGCAGTTGGAACCTCAAGAAAGACATTATACAAACATAGCAAATTCAGAATGCAAATAGATGAAAATGATGAACTTTCTTGCTGGGCAATTATTTGTAGACAACCTTACAAAGATAGAATGAGAGAAGGTGTTAAAGATATTGTACATAAATATTGGTTGGCACATGCTCAAATTCAAATTCAAGGGATGTGATACGACAAGAGTATCACGAAATGTATATGAAAGCTGTCCAAAACATATAATGGAAATTATGTAAGTACAATTGTTCAATAAATTCAAGGAGGATCATCGTGGAATTAATATGTCAATCACTACATTTGTGCACCAAAAACCATGGTATGTTAGACATATAACTATACGTGACACATGTTGTTTTCGTTATCATGTGCAATTTCAATTATATTACGGCACGTTTCTTGAATTTGGTAAAATGTTTTGGATAAGTTCACCACCTCCGCCCATAATACGTGAATTCATATCTCAAAATCTATGTGAGAGAAATCACGATGAAGTATTTTATAATAAGAATTGTGTCAATGGAAAACATTGTCATCGTTGTGGGAATCTGGTTTTATTCCACAATAAATACCCTATCGATAATGATCAGTCACTTTTAAATGTAACCGTTGATTGGAGAAGATATGAATACAACAATTATTCTACAAGTTTTAGTGATGCACATTCCAAAAGAGTTGATTTGCGAGAAGATAAAATATGTGTGACAGATTTTCTCAAGAAATTTGAAAGTGAAATTTATAAATACACCAAGCATTCACATAGAGCATGATGGAAAGACCTTCAATTCAAACATTCCCGTGAAATTTTTCCAGCCGAAACAATTTTGTCTGTGGTTGATTATGCAGAAAACTACACATTTGCTGAACAAAAAGAGATTGAAAGTGAATACTATCATTCTGACCAAGTTTCAATATTTGTCCATGTTCTATATAGACATTATCAACAGGATGTTGATGGCATTGAAAGCACGTTTGAAAATTGAGTTGTGATTAAAGAATATCACTTTTATATCAACGATGATCGTACACACGATACACATTTTATTCAACATTGTATTGAAAGTTTTTTCTACGATTCACTAAAAAGGCGTGAAGTTAAATTCAATGAACATTGGATATGGTCAGATGGATGTGTAGGACAATTTAAATCTTCACGATCATTTTTTTGGTTATGTCGACTTCATAAAGGACTGAACATTAAACATCGCTGGAATTTCTTTGAAACTAGACATGGAAAATGTGAACATGATGGTGCAGGAGCATGCGTAAAAAGAGCACTTCGAAGATAGCAAATGAACCATTCTTCTAGATGATTCCATTCAGCTACAGAGGTGTTCCAATGGTGTAAATCACATTTAAGCCATGATTGTAGTCAACAATCAAAATATGTACGGAGGTATGTACACGAATTTTTAAATTTATATTAATTGTCAATTTTAAAAAATGTATGTACTAACATTGAAGTATATGTACACTAACATTAAAAGTTGTCATTTGTGATTTATCATTTATTGTGTAGGTTTTTTTGGGTTGTTGGGGTCCAAGATATAGACAGATCAATACCATACGAGGCTAGCACTATACATGGGAATAGAGAACTTCACTCTATTCAAACAAAATCCTTCCAAAACGTGTTTGCATTTGACAGTAGAAAGCAATCATGTTTTTGTCATATTTGCATTGAAAATGTTGAATCTACAGAAGTTTGTGAAAACATAATGATAAATTACGTAAAACATTGGAAACACACAAAGATTAATCCAAAAGGGAAAATGCCACTAGCAAGCGCAGAAGAATTAGAATAAAAAGAAATAGCAATATCATCTGATGGTGATAGAATTTCAGATCTTGTTAGAGAAGGTAATGATCTTGTTGATTGTTCATTGTTGTCCACCACCTTATGTGTATATAGTCAATTTAATTGACTTAAAAACTCTAACGCCAATTGTAATTTGCACAAGAGATGTTTTCGCTGTGATTGCACCTTTAGACAACAACGAAAATGTAAAATATTATTTGATGCGATACACTGAAGGAAAGATGAAGTTATTGGATGACTATGATGACAATGGATTTACATACGAGAGATGATTCATCATTTCAAAAGGTTATTTTTTTCAGCAGACCCATATGACTGAAAATTATGTCTACTTTCAGGATTATGAACCCGATGTTATATGTTGTTAGTATAGTCATTGAGTATGTGCATCTCGAATAAAATTGGTACAAGTTCCATCGAAAACAAACTTAAAAAATAAAAAATGGAAACTGTCCAAATATGACCATGAACGGATAATTGAGGACATCATTCCATTGTGATGTTTTTAACTATATCATTTCTTGTTTTATGTTGAGATTGGCTAACATGCTCAAAGATGGATTGATGTTTTAGAATTCAAAATCATTGTGTGCTTAGTCATTTAGGATGTGCATTTCTAATAAAATTGGTACAAGTTCCATCGAAAAAAAACTTAAAAAATAGAAAATGGAAACTGTCCAAATATGACCATGAATGTATAATTGAGGACAGCATTCCATTGCAATGTTTTTAACTATATCAAAAATGAAATGATCGACGTTTTTGTACATGTCAAATGTCGTTTCATTTATATAAAATTCATAACATTCATTGTTAACATTCCTAACATTTCCAATCAAACTTCCAAAGATTCATTATTAACATTCCTAGCATTACTATCAAAACTTCCTAACATTCCTAACATTCATTCCTAACATTCCCCATATTCATTCCCACATTCATTCTTAACAAATTTCCCACATTCATTCTTAACATTACTAACTTTCCTACCTTTAGATTGCACCTATCAAAACTTCCTAACATTTCCTAACATTCATTCTTAACATTCCCTAACATTCCCCACACTCATTCCTACCTTTCATTCCTAACATTCCCCACTTCATTATTAACATTCCTAACTTTCCTATCTTTAGATTGCACCTATCAAAAGATCCTAACATTCTGAACATTCATTAAATGTTGGTTACCACTTTGAAGCAAATGTAGTGGCTTGGACAAGTTTATTTAAAAAAAAAAACTTACAAAACCATCAATTGATCTAAACAGTTTGATAATATTTTTGGCTTATTTTGTGATGGGCATCATTGTCATTATTTTGCATTTCTAATAGGAGTCATTTTAGTCACTTCCATTATTATATGATGTTAATAAAAGTAGAGAGAATTTGAGTAAATTCCAAATTATTATGTGCTATACAACTCTATGCATGAAAGTGGACATATTGAAACCATTATGGTAGAAATTAATTATATGTAAACACTACTTATTATGTAAACACTACTTATTAAAGAAAATCTCAATAATTTTTTTAGATATTATAATTTTCTATATTATAGTTTTTTTTAATAAAACCCTTAAAATTAGAAAAAAACTTCATAATAAGAAAATTAAACTATCTCATTGCCTACCAAAAAAAGATAATCATATATCAAATGGAAAAAAAAGAAAAAATAATCATATATCAAATGGTAAAAAGAACCATCCCTTCAATTAGCCACAACTGCCCACATGAACTAGATTAAACAGAGAGGTGCGTCTCATAGTTCATTTTTTGTTCTTTTGTTAGTACGAAAAATACAATTCTTTATATCATGTTTAGCTAGCTTGTTTTCTTATGGCACGGCATGAATTTCAAGGTTCTTCTCTATTTCTTTTCATTTCTATTAAACCTTGGAGATACAAACTTTTGGCACATGTTTGTACACCAATATAAAACTTGAAAAGTATATTGGGATAAAGCCTAACATTTATTCTTGGCTTTGATAATATTATTTTTCCTCCATGAGGTGAATGTAATTATTTCCTTGTTTTCTATTTTTGGATTGTTTATCACATTATTCTTTTGATAAAACATTACGAAATTCTTTAAGAAATGTGGAAATTTGTGAAAAAATCATTTTCTTTTACAAACTGGTTGATTTTTTTTTTTTCATTTCCCTTCCGAGATTTTGTTTTTATTTATGTCTAGATTTGAAGTTAAAATTAACTCTCTATTTTTTTGCCTTTGGATTTGATGTTAAAATTGGCTCTCTATTTTTGTCCCTTTATTTGTTATATTAGTTATTTTGGATTATATAGTTAACGAAAACTTTGAAAAAACATAGTATTTGTTGTATTTGTTATCTATTATTTTTATTTGGATTATGTAAGTAAGGAAAAAGTTGAAAAAACATAGTATTTGTTGCTTTTAGACTTCCAATTTAGGATAGTTCTTAGCCTCTTTCTTTTTCAACATTTAAATTTCAAAGTTCAAAGTTGATTGTTATTTATTTTTTACCATTTTCTTAAAATCCCTTTTTCTTGGTTGGTTAAGTGTCGTAGCTATTTTTTTTAGAAATACATTAAAAAAATTAACTTATGTTATTTTTATCATACAAAGAATATTTTTTTCTTATTCTTAGCATTAGTTATCTTATTTCATTTAGTTTGATGTATTGCACTATCTCATTGATAGATTTAATTTCAATTGTGGATTGGTTGAAACTTGAGAAAGTGTTTTTGGTTATTGAGAAAACCCATTGATTTTATTTATAGAAAACAAATTAGTATTTATCAGATACTAATCCAAATAATTCCCCTCAATTATTCAAATTTAAATATTAAGAGGTTATTTTTAAGAGAACTAAAAATCATTCCTAACATTTTCCTATCTTTAGAATGCCTCTAGCAAAAATTCCTAACATTCATAACATTTCTCCACATTCATTAGTAACATTTTTCCACATTTATTCTTAGCATTGGATTGCACCTATCAAAACTTCCTAACATTCATAACATTCATTTCTAACATTCCCCACATTCATTCTTAACATTAGATTGCACCTATCAAAACTTCCTAACATTCATAACATTCATTCCTAACATTCCCCACATTCATTCTTAACATTAGATTGCACCTATCAAAACTTCCTAACATTCATTCTTAGCATTCCTAATTTTTCTATATTTAGAATGCACCTATCAAAACTTCCTAACATTCATTCATAACATTAGATTGCACCTATCAAAAATTCCTAACATTCATTCTCAACATCTCAACACTGAAAATCTTTTACATCTACAAACATACATAGATTTAATAATACATACATTCATAAATTTAATAATACATACATTCATTCTTAACATTAGATTGCACCTATCAAAACTTCCTAACATTTCCTAACATTCATTCCTAACATTCCCCTCATTCATTCCTAACATTAGATTGCACCTATCAAAACTTCATAACATTCATTCTCAACATCTCAACACTGAAAATATTTTATATCTACAAAGCTACATAAATTTAATAATGCATACAT